>JAYESA010000003.1:137034094-137156594 GCA_036927795.1 Iris macrosiphon | reverse complement strand
CCAATATTAAATTATATGATTGTAATTAAAATTGAAATTGAATTATGAACCATGTGTGTAGTGTTGAGACAGACATTTTTAGTGTTACAGACCTGTCTAGTTATTTAATTCCAACTTGTAGTTTTACAGTTTTGAGACAGACATTTTTAGTAGAGCATGAGCTCAGTTTTGCTTTAGTAAACAGTGAGCCTGAAGTTAACAAGTACTTGAAGGTACTATGTTTTTATTTTGAATGCAAGGAGCCTTATTTACCAATTGCATATACATTTTAAATTTTGATATATGTTACTGAGTTGAGAAACAACAGAAGTTGCAAAACCTATTAAGGACGGGTTCGAAGAAATTGAGTGTCCTTGCTATTAATGTAAGCTAACTAATCAGGTATTCAATTCTCTCTCAGTTGCTTGTACATTATTCTTCGCGTGCATGTCTTATGAATTTTTACTATATATGTGACTATGTCTAGCATCAATGAAAGATGGACTTGCTCTTTTGATTAGATTTGATCTATATTGTAATGAAATTCAGTTGTTGCTAATTTTCTTTGGTCCCATTTGGAAAGCAACCATATTCGACAATATTTGATCACTTCTCATGTTCATCATTATTCTGATTAATGGCTACGCTGCTTCAAAGTATATATTGTCTACTAACTTTAGAGCACGGTGAACGTTTCTCCAAAGCTTTATCAGTCCATGAGGTTTGATAATCTAAAACATGTATGCAGAAACTGAAACATGAAATTTGGATGAATGAACAATAATAGTATAATATGATAAAATTAAAATAAGAAATATATGACTGCATTCACAGGAAGTGGTAGGTTCAACCGAGGCTAAGAAGAAGAGGTTAGATGGTTTAGATGTGAACTAACAGATGTTAGCAATGGAATTGAATTAAAAAAGGATACGTAGCCAATGAGAGTTTTCGGATAATCTTTTGTTATTTGTTGAATATGTAGAAGTAACTCTATTTGTAAACTAGTCAAGGGAGATTTTCTGGTACTCTGTATACTATGTTGCAAATCATATCAAATTATCTATATATATGGAAGACATGAAATCACATAATAGAATGTACTAACCCTAACCCTAACCCTAACCCTAATCTGCGTCTGTGTGTGTGTGTCTGCGTCTGTGTGTGTGTGTCGTGTGTGTGTGTCGTGTGTGTGTCTGCGTCTGTGTGTGTCGTGTGTGTGTGTGTCTGCGTCTGTGTGTGTGTCGTGTGTGTGTCTGCGTCTGTGTGTGTGTGTCTGCGTCTGTGTGTGTGTCGTGTGTGTCGTGTGTGTCTGTGTGCGTGTGTCGTGTCTGTCAAGTGTGTCTTGTGTCAGTGTCACATGAGAGAGAGAGAGAGAGATTACCTAGAGCTCGAGGAGGAGGAGGGGGATACCGTGGAGACCCGGTCGCCGGAGAGGGGGGGCGCAACCGTGGAGACCCGGTCGCCGGAGGGGGGGGCGGGGGAAATCGAAACGATTTCGAAATTTTCGACAGATGGAGAAAAGAAAACTGAGCCCTAATTAACCAAAATTTAGTGACGTTTAGCGACGTCAAATAAAAACGTCGCTAAAATAAAAATTAGCGACGCCAAATACGTCGCTAAATACGTCGCTAAATATTTTTGATAGATACGTCGCTAATTACGACGCTAAACGTCGCTAAAACAGATATATTAGCGACGTTTAGCGACCTTAATTGAACTTATAGCGACTATTCTTTTAAATTCTTAATAAAAGTCGCTAAACGTCGCTAAATGTTGCCATTTAGCGACGCCTAGTGACGATTTTTACCGAGTCGCTAATTTAGCGACGTTTTTACTAGGAGTCGCTAAAATACGTCGCTAATCCCGCTTATTCTAGTAGTGTCTAGTGTAGATATCCATGTTTCTTGACACGATGGTTACACGGATTGGTATATCTAAATCTCGTCATGCGATGTTATTCCTTGTATATGGTGTATCTTGTGCAAGTCTTATTTTATTGATTATCTTGTGCATGTACAGACACTGATTCTTAGAAAGAGTCACTATCTTCTTGGGGAATCCTGTGCCATAGCATACCATGGTTGGATCCATTATACCAGTCGAGGTTGGGGAGTATGTAGTGTAGATATATAATCATACCCTCCTTGTGCAAGTCTTGTTCCTTGTGAGTGTTGATCATACACTGTACGTATGATTAAACAGGCCATTTACTCTTGTGCAAGTTCCCAAGCCGATCACATGTTAAAGCTGGTACTCACTCACTTAGTCATTAGTATTCTTGTTTATTTCCATATTATTTATTCTTGTATTTATTTCCAGTATTGCCTTTATTGTGTATCTCTTGTACATGTATATTCATCTTGTATATTCACATCTATTTACTGTTACATAGTTTATATCATTGATTAGAACTGCTGTTAGAGATGTACTTTGCTCCATTCCTGACTGAAAAACATTTTTCAGAGGATCCGAGAGATTGGTTTCCGATATACTATGGACTTCGACTTATAGATGGTGCAGATTTGGATCCACTAGTTCTGGAGTGATTGCTGGAAGGTTTATCCGGATCACTAGTTTTCATAGTTAGTCTCTTTAGCATTTTGGTACCGAATTTGTTTTCGGCTTATAGTTTGTGATTGGATATTATTTTTATTTTTTATTATTATATTTTTGATGTATAGTTAGACTTCCTTCATATCTTCTCATGCTTTAGATTGTGATTGAGTTTTGTGTGAGCTATTGTTGGCAAACTTTATATTATGGTAAGATTTTAGATAGTATAGTAGACCAAGACAGCGTTCTACCACCGATTCTACGGCGTAGGCTGTGCGTTGTTTCCGACTTGCATCCGTACATCGGGTGCGGGTCGTGACAAAAATGAACCAACTCAAAGCGGCTTCCGCTTATTGTGGGAGATCCGAGAAGCTACCTAAATGGAGAGACCACGCCTGTAGGGTTTGCCTCGTTAGGGCGTATTATGGTGATAAAGAAAATGCATATGTGCTAAGGATGGATAAAGCAAAGATAGATCTGTTATGCGAATCTTGCTGGGGTCGGGTCAACTGTCATTGGTCGAACTCGTCTTCAACGCTATGGGGTCATACAGAACCACGCCTACACACATTAGCTCTATGTCTATATGGGCACAATACGACGCTAGCGCGTGATAGGCGCTAGCGAATCAACAAGATTTTGAATTAGTAGTTAGTCGCAATACGTATCGGCCGGAACGAGACATTTAGTAGTACCTAGTCGCGAGCTTTCACTGAAGTAAGTTGGGGGGATAACGACCGTAGTCGCTAGCGAATCCACGTAGTAGTTATGTTTTGCGTTCTATCCATTCGAGATTATGTGGGTGTGAAGTAACCCGCATTCAAGCTGTCACAATCCGTACCCTGATATTCGGGCACGAGTATGTGGTTACGCCCAGCCTATACCGCAGAATCGGCGGTAGAATAATGTCTGGGTCATTTCTAACTATCTAATATCTCAATAATATAATATGGTACCTGTCAATCATCTCAACTCCAAACGGAGGAGCAATATTGTATCTCACAAGTATATCTAATCTCAATCACAAAACAAACTAAGGAAAAATAATGCACAAATGGAATAGCGAAGGAAAGAATAAAGATACAATCAATAATCTGAAATAATATAAAAGATGTGAATCCACCAAAATAATAGTCTAATATAATCCAATACAAATATAATCTAGACCTCCTCAGGCTCTGCAACTAAGTCCTCCTGGTCAATAGGAGTATCCTCTAAAGGTACGCCGTTCTGCGGCCCATAGAATATGGGACACTGCTCTAGAAGCTAATCATCTGAAAAAATATATCCAGTCAGGATTGGAGCAAAGTACATACCTCTGAAAGCAGTTTCAATAGCATAATTGAGCATATAAACAGAAATAGAAATGAAATACAAGATCACTAAACATATAAATAAATGAATAAGATATACAGGTAATGTACGAGAATATAGATCAACAATATGAATGTCACAATATGATAAAATAACTGTAATCTAAACTAACTAATGTGCCTCAGAATACAAGTTTATTATGTAATCGGGTTAGGTGAACATGATCAGGTAAGACGGATTACAAGAGTGGTATGTAATCAGAATATACACGATGTAACAGTGGCTTTGATCACATAATCAACTCCTACTTTCCCACCCCCAACTAATATCGATGGATTCGATCACGACACGCTACAAACACGAAATATAACCACTAAATACGAGAAGTGGGTGTACACGAATATCATAACCACCGA
This sequence comes from Iris macrosiphon, assembly GCA_036927795.1. NCBI lineage: Eukaryota > Viridiplantae > Streptophyta > Magnoliopsida > Asparagales > Iridaceae > Iris > Iris macrosiphon. Next base: position 137,152,332 of record JAYESA010000003.1, on the reverse strand, counting down.
ATACGAGCGGTCGATATACACGAATAAGCACACTGAACACGAGCAGTGTATGAACACGAAATATAATAATGATGAGATACACGATGAGATAAAATATACACGAGTACCCGCTGAATATGGTAGGGGGATAATATCTCCTGACGGGATCCATATAGTACCAGTCCATGAAATTACTGTGTCGGGATCAATGTATACAATTCTAGAACATGTAATATACAATATTATGAATTGAAAACTATCAGAGAAATGTAATCGCCTGACGTCCTGAGCAAGGTGTGTCTTTCGATGCCCAAGCTAGTGTCACACAACCTATATATGGTATGTTGCATCAATACAAGGTTCAAGAATGAAAATAAGAGAAGTTGATACAATTCTAGGTCGATGCGCCATTTCTAAGTCAAACCAATAAAATCTAGATTGCAAGAGTCTAATACTAAGTCACTAAGTCGATACATTATGAAACTATGATATGCTAGCTAAGTTATGATACAATAAGGCACTTAAAGAGCCGTATCCCAAGATACGCAAGTTTCGAATATGAAAATAATGTTTTATATATATATATTTAATTCAATTATATAATATTATATCAAATCAATTGAAATATGATACAATGGCCTTGCACCAATGCGTATTGCACCTATCTCGATACCCAAACTCAATACCTTGGGTATCGACCCAATACCTTGGTGATACCTTGTTATCCCAAGGCAACTCAACACTAACATCACTAATACATATATATAATCCATCTAATACTAACTATATAACTAACACTATAATATCCAACTACTACATACAAATATATATATATATATATATATATATATATATATATATATATATATATATATATATATATATATATATATAGCTAACTAGCTAACTTAACATATATATATATATATATATATATATATATATATATATATATATATATATATATATATATATATACACTAACATATATGTAGATACTAACTGTTATAATCTAAATACTTAACTCATTCCTATACTAACTAACCATATCTAAACTTATCATCTACATAGATACCTATATAGTTAAATATTTACTAACATCCTAAACAAAGTAACTAACAATTAAACAACTAACTACTACACAATACCTCAAAACTAAACTACTGAACACTGAGAGAATCCTACTGAAACTAATTATAACTTAACCCAGCTGAACTCTAAAACTGGACTAAACTGAACTAAACTGGACTATGCATCGAAACCTGCACAGTGGGCTATCTAAGACTGAAATTTGATGAACACAGTGCGCACTGTGTGCTGGCTACAGTTCTCTTCACTGTGCTCAATGCATACTGAACTGATAATATGCTGTCTGATACCGATACTGTGCTCGAGCATAGTATCTGGAACTAATGTCAAGTGGCCTGAGCCCCCTTCCCTTCCGTGCTTGGCTGCTGCTCTTAGCTACTGCACAGTGCCAATGTGTTGTAGCTACGATCCCCTCTACTGTGAAACTCCAGATGCACGAACACTGACTGCTCGAGGCTGCTGAGCCTCAACTACTTGCTGCCCGAGCCCTCCTGCAGACTTGCTGCTCACACCCTCTTGAACTGCACAGTAGCCCAAAAGCTGTACACCTCTTGTGCAGTGCTAGCAACTGCCACTTGTAGTTGTCTGATACTGATACGGAATGTATCAGTAATTGATTGACACTAGGCATTGGCCGTAACCTTAGCTGCTGAATGAACTGCACACTTCTTGCTGTGGCCTGCCACCCCCTCTCTCACACTCAAGCACACAGACACACATACACATTATACAAGTATATATACACACACACACACACATACACATATATATATATATATATATATATATATATATATATATATATATATATATATACCTATAATACCTCTCCTACAATCACTCTAATGCATAAACACAAATATATATATACCAATACATATATATGCATATACATATAAACCTATACACAACACACATATATATATAAATATATAATATAGATATACACATAGACACACACCTATACATAAACTCAAATACACTATTACATGCATACATATATTACCCAAATATCATAATTATATATAATTACACATGCACGTATAGCAAAGAGGTCAAAACAACAAACACATGGAGTGCACCACACCTGTATCACACTTTCTCTATGATACGCTTGCGATACGGCTCCAACACACAACCAAACGTATCCCGGAGGACACGAGCAAGTCTAATACATTAAATATGCACAATATGTATAGAAATTAGAGTATCTACGTGTCCGTGTCATAATGTGATATGCACAAGGTCCCGTGTCGGAGAAAAACCCCCCAAAATTAATCTATTTTATCAAATTGACAAGATACGGCCTACACATATCCAATTGTGGACACGACACTAGTCATAAACAAGCAATCAAATATCAATTAGATCTATTAGACCCAATGACAAGCACTACATGTGCCAATCTCAGAATTCTCCCAAAATTGGCACTAAATTGGACATAACTTCCACCGTACGTCTCCGATGAACCTAAAACTAATTTCTATGGGTAGCCTAGGCATGTGGGTTGGTTTATCATGGTTAAATCTCAGATCTAGAGTCTATTAGAAGGGGGAAACTAAAATGTACCTATTGGGAGATGGATTCCCAATGAAAAGTCCATAACTGCCAAGTAGCTCCTCTACTTGTAGATATTGGCCTTCTCCTCCTTGCTCCTTGCTTCCTTCTTGTAGATCCTCGATGTAGAAGCCTCAATGAAGAATTTGGAAAGGGGGTTGGTGAAAAATTGGTGGAGAATTAATAAGGAAAAGAAGGGATTTGGAAGAGGGAAATTTTAGATCTAAAATTTGGAAATTTGGTAAAGTGAATGAGCACTCTCTCTCCCCTCCTTGCGGCCGGTCATGTAACCCCCTCCCCAAGCAATGTAAAATGACACAAATACCCCTTGGGGCCTCTTATGAAGAAATTAATTAGCGAGGAAAGGTTCTAGTCTAATAGTTTCTCTAATTAATCAATCCTCCTAATCCATGGGCCTAAATTATGGGCTCAACTAAACTAATTCAAAATGTTGGTTCATGCATTCTAATAAATAGGTTAGGTCCACTACACAAGTCTAAAATCAATCTATAACTAGCAACAATAATTAATACAACAATTAAATAATCATGCATGCACAAATATTAAATACAATTAATCCTAAAATAAATAATACCCATGCCAATTATCAAACTATCCTTGAGTGAAAAAGTGAGGGTGACAATCCTACCCACCTTAAAAATATTTTTTCCTCGAAATTAAGGAAGAAACTATCTACCAAAAGCAAATAAAATAATGCAAAAAAAAAGTATACCTCACAGCTCGAACAGATATGGATATCGCTCGTGCATCTCGGTCTCTCGCTCCCAGGTACTCTCTCCTGGCGAGTGATGCCTCCACGCGACGCGCACCAAAGGAATCGTCTGGTTCCTCAGCACCTTCTCTCTCCGATCAAGAATCTCCACTAGCTTCTCTGGATAGCTAAGAGTAGGGTCCACCTCTATCTTTGAGTGATCCAACACATGACTGGGATCTGCCACGTACCGTCTCAGCTGTGACACATGAAATACATTGTGCACTCCCTCCAGTGTAGGTGATAAGTCTAGTTTGTATGCAACTGCACCGTCCCTCTCAAGAATACTGAAAGGACTGATGAATCACGGACTAAGCTTGTCACCTCCACCAAAACAAATCGTGCCACGTGTCGGAGAAATCCTCAAGAAAACCAGATCATCAACCTAGCACGAAACATAACCTTAGTACTCTAACAACAACAATCAAACACAAGTAAGACAAAACTAAAGCTATACCTCAAACTCCAATGGTCACCGGTGGCTATCGGCCCAATATCGCTGTCTGTCCTGCGCCACTCGAAGTCTGTCCCTGATAAGCTTCACCTTCTCTGCTGCATCCACTACTATCTATGATCCCAATAAAGCTCTGTCACTATCATCTTCCCAAGACAATGGAGTGCGGACCTCTGTCCATACAATGCCTCGAATGGTGACATCTCAATACTGGCTTGGTAGCTATTGTTGTATGAAAACTCTATCAAGTGAAGGTGATCCTGCCAAGAACCTCCAAGATCTAAAATACAGGTGCATAGAATGTCCTCGAGAGTCTGAATAGTCATCTCCGACTGTCCGTCGTTTGAGGGTGATAAGCGGGTACTGAACTTGAGCTGAGTGCCGAAGCTAGCCTGTAGACTACTCCAGAAATGGGATGTGAAACGACTATCCCGATCCGAGACTATGCTCACTGGAACATCGTACAATCTGACAATCTGGCGCACATACATCTCCGCAAGTCTCTTCGTAGATGTACCCACTTTAAATAGCATAAAGTGGGCTGATTTGGTAAACATGTCCATGATGACCCAAATCGCATCCTTCCCTCCTGGAGAACGCGGAAGTCCCAATACAAAATCTATGGTCATATATTCCCATTTTTACTCCAGAATGGGTAAAGGCTGAAGTAATCCTCCTGGCCTCTGTTTCTCCGCCTTGACCTACTGGCAAACTAAGCATCTGGATACGAAGCTAGCTACCTCCCGCTTCATGCTATACCACCATACATGCTCTCTCATGTCTCTATATATCTTGTTGGCACCCGGATGCATAGAGTATTAAGAATGATGCGCCTCCTGAAGAATCTCCTCGTGCAATACTCCTCTCGGTACACATAACCTGGTACCATGTCACAATGATCTATCATCTGCGACGATAAAGTCCTCTGCCAGCCATATCTGAACCTGTGCTCTGATGCTCCTCAGAGACTCATCCTCATACTGTCCGACTATGACCCAGTCCATCAGCTCCGACTGAACCTGAAGTCCCTATATCTGTGTTGCGACTCCCAAAATCAATACCTCAATGCCCAAACTGTCAAGATCTGCCAATAAATATCTGTCTTTAGTCAAGCACATAGCCACAGGATACCTTCTCAAAGCATGCGCGACTACGTTAGCCTTCCCTGGATGGTACTACAAAGATATATTGAAGTCTTTCATCAGCTCCAACCATCGTCGCTGCCTCATGTTGAGCTCTTTCTGTGTAAACATATACTTTAAACTCTTATGGTCTGTGAAGATCTCTACTATCTCTCCATATAAATAGTATTTTCATAATTTGAGAGCAAAGATAACCGCTGCCAACTCCAAATCATGGGTAGGGTAGTTCTTCTCATGCGGACGTAATTGCCTGGAAGCATAGGCAATCACTTTCCCGTGCTGCTATAACAAATAACCTAAACCCTTCCCTGATGCATCGCTGTATATGGAAAATACTTCTACTCCTGATGGTAGTGTCAAGATTGGAGCTGTAGTCAATCTCCTCTTCAGCTCCTTAAATGCTGACTGACAATTCTCAGTCCAGATGAACTCTACATCCTTCCTGGTCAGCCTAGTCATCAGCTCTGTAAGTCTGGAAAAGTCCTAAACAAACCTCCAGTAGTAGCCTACTAATCCGAGGAAGCTCCTGGTCTCTGCTACTGAACTCGGGGTAGACCATGATTCAACTGCTGAGATCTTCTTTGGATCCACCAAGATTCTATCTCCTGTAATAACATGCCCAAAGAATTCAACCTTATCAAGGAATAATTTGCACTTCGATAACTTGCCGTACAGCTTCTCCTTCCTGAGGGTCTCCAAAACAATCCTCAAGTGCTGCTCATGCTCCTCTGGGGTCTTCGAATATATCATAATATCATCTATGAAGACTACAATAAACTGGTCTAGGTACTGATGAAAGACCTTGTTCATCAGGTTCATGAACACTGCCGGGGCATTGGTCAGTTCAAATGGCATCACCAAGAACTCAAACTGCCTATAGTAACTCCTGAAAGCTGTCTTTGGGATGTCTTCCCTCTTCACTTTCACCTGGTGGTACCCTGACCTCAAGTCTATCTTTGAGAATACCTTCGCTCCGCTCAACTGGTCAAACAAGTCATCAATCCGTGGCAACGGGTATTTGTTCTTGATAGTGAGGTTATTAAGTACCCTGTTGTCGATACACATACGTACCGACCCATCCTTTTTTGGTACAAAAAGTACCGGAGCACCCCATGGTGATAAACTGGAATGGATAAAGCTCTTGTCTTGCAACTCATCCACCTGCTTTTTCAACTCTGCTAGTTCGCTGTTGTTGACTCTATAGACGTGCTAAGAGATCGGCTCTGCGCTTGGCACCAAATCAATAAAGAATTCTATATCTCTGTCCGACGGCAACCCCGACAACTCTTTTGGGAAGACATCCAAGAACTCTGCAATCAATGGATGTGGCGGCTCCTGTTCTTCTACCAAAGCTCCACAGAAATTGCCTTCGCTCTGCTCTGCTTCTCGGATGAACTCAAACTCCGGCTCTCCTGACGTCTGAAATAAAACTCTGTCTCCATGACAATCGATACTAGCATGATGTCTACTCAACCAATCCATCCCGAGTACTATATCGTAACTCGAAAGTGGCATTACGAGTAAACATACGCTCAGCTCATGGCCTCCCAAACAAACTCTCTGATTCTTGCAAACATCACTAACCAGGATGATGCTACCCCCGGTCGTGATCTTACAAGTCCTCGCCAACGGTTCAGACTCAAGACAATGCCTCAAAGTAAAAGATACAGATACAAAGCTATGAGAAGCACTAGAATCGAACAAAATATGAGCTAGAAAGGAGTCAAGGTAAACTGAACCTGAGATGACATCGCCAACCGTCTCCTCCTCCTCCTCGACAGTCAAGGCAAAATCTCGCCCCTATCGCTTTGCTCCTCTCTGCTGCTGATGCTAGGCAAACTGATGCTGCTGCGGTGGAATAGGTCCTCTCTGCTGGCCTGCTGGTGGTCTAACGGGTGCCCTCTGTGCCTGTCCTCCACCCTGAGCTGGACGAGCTGGAACTTTGGGACAAGCCTACAACTGATGATCTCCCGATTCACAGAATAAGCATTGGCCTAGCCTCATCCTACATGCGTCCCATCCTTGTCCTTGCTTCTTACAGAAAGTGCAAGACACTGCTGCCCTCTGGATCTGATGCATCTGCTGAGCCGACACTCTAGCTGGCCGGTGATACTGCTGCCTCTGGTGCTGGTAAGGCCTCTGGTACTGCTGCTGGAAGTGAGACCTCTTTGCTTAACCCATGTTATTGCTGGATCCTCCTATGTCCCTCTATCTCTCAGAGCCAAGCTCTAAGTCATCCTCTGTTCTCTGCGCATGTCTGAGTACCTCTTCGAAGGTGGCAGTAGGAACTCCGTTGTTGTAGGGTTTGACCTCCCGGTTTAGGCCCTTTATGAACTTCTTTGCTCTGCCTTAAGGGTTCTGACCCTCCACGAAGCGAGCTAGTCGGCAATACTCTGTCACATACTCGTCCACTGACATACCTTCCTGGACGAGGTACTAGAACTGACTCTCCAAAGATGTAAGAGCCACATCTGGGAAGAACTTCTCCTTGAAAATCTCTTTGAAGGCTTCCCAAGTGAGTCCTGGTACTGCAATCCTCGGGTCTGTCCGGAACCATGTTAAGGCAATATCGAATATCATACAACCCGTTACCTCTATCTGTAGAATCTCTGGAATCTACGCCAGCCGCAGGTTTCGCTCGATGTCCTCGATCCACTCATCCACATAGATAATCCCCTCTGTGCCCCTGAAGTCCTTCGGGCCCATCCTCTTAAAGTCGATGATGGTACCCGACCTCGGCTGATGCGGAATAAACTGAGCTGGTGTCGTCTGTGGCTGGGCTGTAGTAGCTCTCTCCACTTCTGTAAGTGCGATCTGGTGAGCGTTCTCCACGCTCTGTCGTAGGACCTCTGACTATCGATATTGTGCCTCCATCATCTGCTGGAAGAGCGCGAACATCTGCGTTTGATCAACTACTGGTGGTGGAGGTGGAAGATCCTCAAAAACTGTCTGCCCTCTCCTCGGTACTGGAGGTGGAGCACCTCCAAAATTTGCTACTGATATGCCCACCTGCTCCTGAATGTAGGTGTTGGACCATCATCTGAGGGTGCTGCCCTCATGGGTGATGAAGTGACTAGCCATGTTGTCATGGCACCTGATCTCTGGGAACGCGTCTTCGGCGAAATCCTGAAGATAAATTAAAATACGAAATCAATATTGAATAAGATACGATATCATCAAAGAAGGACAGTACTTTATTCAAAGTAAAACAATATTCAATAGATAAGTATTTGCAAAATAGATTTTGGAATGTTTCTTAGTTATGATTGAGTAAACTCTCAGCCTAAATCCTATTTCCTAAAGCAGGCTCGTAGCAATACTCTAGGCGAGCACAACTAAGATATCTATCTAGAGTCGCAAGTAGTGCGATATCGTAGGATAGATGAGACCTACATAGGCCACCACTAAAAATGTGTCACGACCCGCACCCGGATATTCGGACACGAGTACGTGGTTATGCCCAGCCTATGCCGCAGAATCGACGGTAGAACGTTGTCTGGGTCATTTTTAACTATCTAACATCTCAATAATATAATATGGTACATGTCAATCATCTCAACTCCAAACGGAGGAGCAATATGGTATCTCACAAGTATATCTAATCTCAATCACAAAACAAACTAAGGAAGAATAATGCACGAATGGAATAGCGAAGGAAATAATAAAGATACAATCCACAATCTGAAATAATATACAAGATGTGAATCCACCAAAATAATAGTCTAATACAATCCAATACAATATAATCTAGACCTCCTCAGGCTCTGCAACTAAGTCCTCCTGGTCAATAGAAGTATCCTTTAAAGGTACGCCGTCCTGCGGCTCGTAGAATATGGGACACTGCTCAAGAAGCCGGTCATATAAAAAAATATATCCAGTCAGGATTGGAGCAAAGTACATACCTCTGAAAGCAGTTTCAATAGCATAATCGAGCATATAAACAGAAATTGAAATGAAATACAAGATCACTAAACATATAAATAAATGAACAAGATATACAAGTAATGTACGAGAATATAGATCAACAATATGAATGTCACAATATGATGAAATAACTGTAATTTAAACTAACTAATGTGCCTCAGAATTCAAGTTCATTATGTGATCGGGTTGGGTGAACATGATCAGGTAAGACGGATTACAAGTATGGTATGTAACCAGAATATACACGATATAACAGTGGCTTTGATCACATAATCAACTCCTACTCTCCCACCCCCAACTAATATCGATGGATCCAATCATGACATGCTACGAACACGAAATATAACAACTGAACACGAGCAGTGGGTATACACGAATATTATAACCACCGAACATGAGCGGTGGGTGTACACGAATAAGCACACTGAACACGAGCAGTATGTGAACACAAAATATAATCAATACACAATATACACGATGAGATACAATGTACACGAGTACCCGCTGAATACGGTAGGGGGATAACATCTCCTGACGGGATCCATATAGTACCAGTCCGTGAAATCACTATGTCAGGATCAATGTATACAATTCTAGAACATGCATATATACAATATTATGAATTAAAAAATATCAGAGAAATATACTCGTCTGACGTCCTGAGCAAGGTGTGTCTCTCGATGCCCAAGCTGGTGTCACACAACCTATATATGGTATGTTGCATCAATACAAGTTTCAAGAAAGAAAATAAGAGAAGTTGATGCAATTCTAGGTCGATACGCCATTTCTAAATCAAAATAATAAAATCTAGGTTGCAAGAGTCTAATACTAAGTCACTAAGTCGATACATTATGAAACTATGCTATGCTAGCTAAGTTATGATATAATAAGGAACTCAAAGAGCCGTATCCCAAGATACACATGTTTTGAATATGAAAATAATATTTTATATATATATTCAATTTAATTATATAAGATTATATCAAATCAATTGAAATAGGATACCTTGGTCTTGCACCAATGCGTATCGCACTAATCTCGATATCCAAACTCAATACCTTGGGTATCGACCCAATACCTTGGTGATACCTTGGTATCCCAAGGCAACTCAACCTAACATCATTAATACATATATATAATCCATCTAACACAAATTATATAACTAACACTATAATATCCAACTACTACATACAAATATATATATGTAGCTAACTAGCTAACTCAACATATACATATCTATACTAACATATATGTAGATACTAAGTGTTACAATCTAACTAATTAACTCATTCCTATACTAACTAACCATATCTAAACTTATCATCTACATAGATACCTATATAGTTAAATATTTACTAACATCCTAAACAAAGTAACTAACAATTAAACAACTAACTACTACACAATACCTCAAAACTAAACTACTGAACATTGAGAGAATCCTACTGAAACTAATTATAACTTAACCCAGCTGAACTCTAAAACTGGACTAAAATGAACTAAACTGGACTTTGCATCAAAACCTGCACAGTGGGCTATCTAAGACTGAAATTTGATGAACACAATGCTCACTGTGTGCTAGCTACTATTCTCTTTACTGTGCTCAATGCACAGTGAACCGATACTGTGTTGTCTGATACCGATACTGTGCTCGGGCACAGTATCTGGAACTAATGTCCAGTGGCCTGAGCCCCCTTCCCTTCCATGCTTGGCTGCTGCTCTTATCTACTACACAGTGCCAATGTGTAGTAGCTAAGATCCCCTCTGCTGTGAAACTCCAGATGCACGAACAATGACTGCTCGAGGCTACTGTGCCTCGACTACTTGCTGCCCGAGCCCTCCTGCAGACTTGCTGCTCACACCCTCTTAAACTGCATAGTAGCCCGAAAGCTGTACAACTCTTGTACAGTGCTAGCAACTTCCACTTGTAGTTGTCAGATACTGATACAGAATGTATCAGTAATTGACACTAGGCATTGATTGTCACCTTAGCTGCTGAATGAACTGCACACTTCTTGCTGTGGCCTGCCACCCCCTCTCTCAGACTCAAGCACATAGACACACATACACAATATACAAGTATATATATACACATATAGATAACTATATATATATATATATATATATATATATATATATATATATATATATATATATATATATATATATATATATATATATACATAGATACCTATAATACCTCTCCTACAATCACTCCAATGCATAAACACAAATATATATATATATATATATATATATATATATATATATATATATATATATATATATATATATATATATATATATATATACACCAATACATATATATATGTATACATATAAACCTATACACAACACACACACACACACACATATATATATATATATATATATATATATATATATATATATATATATATATATATAAAATACACTATTATATGCATAGACACACACCTATACATAAACTCAAATACACTATTATATGCATATATATATCACCCAAACATCATAATTATATATAATTACAGATGCACGTATAGCAAAGAGGTCAAAACAACACAAACATGGAGTGCACCGCACCCGTATCACATTTTCTCTATGATACGCTTATGATACGGCTCCAACACACAACCAAATGCATCCCAGAGGACACGAGCAAGTCTAATATATTAAATATGCACAATACGTATAGTAATTAGAGTATCTACGTGTCCATGTCATAATATGATATGCACAAGGCCCCGTGTCGGAGGAAAACTGCCAAAATTAATCCGTTTCGTCAAATTAACGAGATACGGCCGACACGTATCCAATTGTGGATACGACACTAGTCATAAACAAGCAATCAAATGTCAATTAGATCTATTAGACCCAATGACAAGCACTACATGTGCCAATCTTGGAATTCTCCCAAAATTGGCACTAAATTGGACATAACTTTCACCGTAGACCTCCGATGAACCTAAAACTAATTTCTATGGGTAGCCTATGCATGTGGATTAGTTTTTTATGGTTAAATCTTAGATCTAAAGTCTATTATATGGAAGAAACTAAAATGTACCTATTGGGAGATGGATTTCCAATAAAAAGTCCCTAATTGCCAAGTAGCTCCTCTCTTTGTAGATCTTGGCCTCTTCCTCCTTGCTCCTTGCTCCTTGCTTCCTTCTTGTAGATCCTCGATGTAGAAGCCTCAATAAAGAATTTGGAAAGGGTTGTGGTGAAGAATTGGTAGAAAATTGATGAGGGAAAGGAGGAAATTGGAAGAGGGAGAATTTGGGAATTTGGTGAAGTGATTGAGCACTCTCTCTCTCTTCCTTGTGGCCGACCACCCCCTTCCCAAGCAATGTAAAATAACACAAATACCCCTTGGAGCCTCTCATGAAGAAATTAATTAGGGAGGAAAGGTTCTAGTCTAATGGTTTCTCTAATTAATCAAACCTTCTAATCCATGGGCGTAAATCATGGGCTCAACTAAACTCATTCAAAATATTGGTTCATGCATTCTAATAAATGGGTTAGGTCCACTACACAAGTCTAAAAATCAATCTATAACTAGTAACAATAATTAAATAATCATGCATGTACAAATATTAAATATAATTAATCCTAAAATAAATAATACCCATGTCAATTACCAAACTACCCTTAAGTAAAAAAGTGAGGGTGATACAAGCTATCGAAAACATTGGACCCATCACACTTTTGTTGAAAAAACCAACGCTAAGTCTCTATAAGTCTCTTTGATCTTTTCGGGAGCAGAGCAGTCACAGAATGGAAATAGAAATGATGGAAGACTTATTCTTAACATTCGAATGGCTATTCCTCTCAATCGCTCCTTGTGATGCTACGGAACCATGGCAATTAGGATCTTAAGATGCAGCAACACCAATTATGCAAGGAATTATTGACTTACATCACGATATCTTTTCTTCCTCATTCTGATTTTGGTTTTTGTATCGCGGATCTTGGTTCGTGCTTTATGGCATTTCTACGAGGAAACTAATCCAATCCCGCAAAGGATTGTTCATGGAACTACTATTGAGATTATTCGAACCATATTCCCAAGTATCATCCTAATGTTCATTGATATACCATTGTTTGCTCACTTATACTCAATGGACGAGGCAGTCGTAGATCCAGCCATTACTATAAAAGCTATTGGACATCAATGGTATCAGAGTGCGCCTCTTCACGAGGGTGATTTAAGTGCAACTAAATGTACCGGTGGTTCGCGAAGCATCAGGCTTACTGGTAATCTTTTATTCCTGTCGTCGAGAGACTATAAGAACTATAGCATGCCAGAAACGGGGAGTTGAGGTGGTTAGACCTATACCCCAAAATGCTTCCAGTATAGGAGCCTATGGTTACGCTGACTTCGTGCTACTTTATACTCCTCTTTTTCTCCTAAAAAGCTAGCCTTTTCCAATGATTAGCTAGATCCTCTACAATTCTATATTCTTCCCGAAAGTGTGCCAATCCCTATGTTGTGCGGAGCTGAGCATCTTCTACTCATTGGGATAAAGCTTTTCCTCTGCAGGGGCCTTGTGCAGTAAATCCCCTACGGGCGGTCCTCCTTCATCATCAAGTAGTAAATAGTCAAGTCGCTGGAGAAGGAGTCTCACCCATAAGAAAAAGAACGTAGCTATCCATGGCTATAGGACGAGAGGTTGGAACATTTCAATTTGCACTTTTTTTCTTTTCTCCTCCAATTAGACCAGCCAGTTCGGATGAATTTAATATAGATGTAGCAGCACCTTCAGATACGGGCAGGCCATCCATACGATCAATCTTATGACAGGCTCGCTTAGTCCGAATGCCCCCAGAAGAAATCCAAGTTAAGCCCATTTTCCTGTAATGCCCCGTTCCCCCTATTCGGGGAGCACGGCCAAGAAATACTTACGACCGTTCGATCGGGACAGATTGAATCAAGATCCTTTCCTCGTTATGGATTGGTTTCTTCGGAATCAGGTCCCATATTCAACGGATCGTGCCTCAAGGAAGGACTCGGCGGAAGAGTCGAGAGGGGCCTTTCCGTTGCTCTGGTTTCCTTGCCCATTTTCGTGCCGCTTAGTTGCTTTCTTGTTGGTTTCATGACTTGCGTTTTCTTGAACGGTTTCGATAGATTTCATTGCTTTCGTTCTTAAGATCTCGCATTTTCATATCGAACCTCAGAGACCGAAGCAGGAGATATTGATCATCTGTTGGTGCGTACAGGTGATCGGGTAGACGATGCACGCGCAGAGTCTTGAAGTTCTCCTTTTTGTCTCATAGTTCTCCAACTTGTGAGTGACTTTATTTCGATTAGCACCCTTCTGCCAAGTCTTCACTATAAATAATAATTAACTCATTATGCATCCCGCTCCAACGATATCATAATAAGAATAAGACTGAGTCAAAAGAAAGATGAGTTAGACTTGAAATACTTGAAATGCTTGTCACTTAAAATTCTTAAACGATCACTTTGATGTGTGCTTGTCCGCTATGCATATATATATTCATGTTTCAGTTGTATCTAGAATTATTCTATATAACTATACAGATGTATTATGCAAACTATATTGAAATGCAATCACTTGGACAGGAAGACTATGCCAATGCACTATGCTAAAGTAGATGTACACATTCTTGTGGTTTGAATGCTTTATCTATTAATTTAGGTCAATACGTAGTTCTGTCGGACAACTTGTGCACAAGGTTTAGTTCCTGCGAACGGCGCCCGGGGCACTGGGGCCGATTCGTTCTGGGCGAAACTCGAATAGCTACGCTAGCAAGACTAGCACGGGTAAGGCGGGGGAGGCCTTGTAGCGGGGCTTGCTACCCGAGCTGCAAGGGTCACCGCTTACTGTAGCTATTATCCACAGTGGCAATGATATGCCATGACCCAATGTACATATATTTCTGCATTACTTGCTCAAACTAATGGTGTCTTCGTGGCAGGAAAGAATATGGTAAGTATTATGCATGCAGTTCAGACGGGAAGGTAAAAGTTACCTAACGGTAGCACGTTTGTTCTGTAAATCGAATATTCAATGCTTGCATGTAAATTGAACTAAGGCAAGATAGAAAGACCACAATAATATTACATGTTTCATATAAACAAACTTGGATATGGTTAGTTGGGTTAGCTCGCCCTCACCAGTACTTTTCATAGTACTGACCCTCGTTGCAGCAGGTTCCCCGAGCCCGAGCGACGCAGGAAGGAGCTGAAGCTTCTTCCTTCTCCAACCAGTCCAGTATCTGCCGCATTCTGTTCGTAACTTTTGAAGCTTGTACAAAGCACTTGGAGCAAGCACAACCCTTATATGCGGCTCCGTGGCAAGGCGATAGCTTCGCCAGCAGGTGTCTATATTGTTTTGAAGTTTTAGTAAAAGGATATGATGTATGGGAACGACTATCTTATTTTGTATCCAAGTTGTAAGCCTGTGTGGCATCCTTCTCGTTTTGGGTCAAGAGTCTGTAAACAGATGTTCATTATCAATAAAAATGAAACTTTTCTATGCCTCAATGTGTGTTATCTTATTTGCGTACTCTGTTGCATATGTTCTAAAGATCATCATTATGCCTAGGCCTTGTGCACACGCGCCCTACGCATGCACGACATCACGCCCGGGGGACGATTATTGATTGGACGAAATCGGGGCATGACATAGTAGTATCAGAGCAAAGCTTCAGATCCTTTGATCTCGAGTCGGAAAGTTTTTCTAAGATGACCCTGTCCCGTCCGAGTTAACTCTTGAAATCAATTGGTGCAAAATGAGATGCGTTCCATACAGTGAGTCCATAATACTCTATGAGACTGATATAAGTTACTTGTTTTAGCAGGAATGGCTCGAACCCAAGCAACAGGCCAAGTTGATGCAAGTACTTCAGGCACTTCGGCTAGTTCCGAGAGCCAGCGACCTGCGCCCTCTGTCGATCCGGTCGAACGAATGATGCAAATGCTGGAAGCGCAACAGGGGAGGGATGAGGCCCGACAGGACAAGTTCGAGAAAAATTTAGAGGCACGATTTGAGATCCAGCAGAAGCAGGTGGATGCTCTGCAATAAATTGTTCAGACCTTGGCTTCTAACCAATCCGCAACAACAATAGCAGAACCGATGTAGCCAGCGACAGATGAAGTCATAGTGCCCCAAAATACAAAGAAGAAGGATGTGACTGCCTTCGACTTTGCTGACTTCAAGAAGGTTTGCAATACATCCTTCTGAGGGACGGAGGATCCGGTCGTGGCGCTAGATTGGTTGGCCGACTTGGAAGACCACTTTAAACTTTTAGAAGTACCCGATGACAAACGAGTCACCTGCGCCCAACTCCAGCTTCAGATGAAAGCACACGATTGGTAGGATGTGCACCGCAGATCTCTCTCCACTGGTGATGATGGCGAGACGATTCCTTGGTCCACCTTCCGTGGCGCATTCGAAGAAGAATTTATCCTCCCACCTATTCGTCGTCAGAAAGAGAACGATTTTGTGCGCCTACAACAAGGAACGATGACAGTGAAACAGTATACCGCAGAATTCAATCGGTTGACGAAGTTTGCTAGTTCTTACCTGCCTAATGCAGCAAGCCGAGCCAGACGATTTGAGGGAGGCCTGCAACCTTCCATTCACGCACACGTAGTCGCTCCGCAATACGAGACGATGAAGGAAGTCCTTAACCATGCCCTGGTCTTGGAGCCGCAATATCCTTCCAGTACCACAGGCGCTGTGCAACATTCTCATCACAAGTGCCAAGGTAATACAGGAGGAAACAATGCTAACAAGCATCCAAATCATGGCGGCAACCAGGGCAACAATCAGGGGGGAAACCAAGGGTAGCGCTGTGCAAAATGCAATCGTACAGGGCACCAGGCTAGCGAATATCGAAATCAGGGATGCTTCAACTGTGGTCAGTTGGACCATTATGCTCGTGAATGTCTTGATCGCCCCAACCGAGTCTCTCAGCGCTGTACAGAGCAGCAAAATTCAGTTCAGGGACCCCAAGCGAATCGGGCTGCACAGCAACAAGAGCGTCATCCGAACACTGGGGGCCGGGTCTATGCCTTGACGAGGGATGAGGCGCTTGCCTCGAACACCGTCGTGTCAGGTATGTTGCTATTCAATAATGTACCTGCACGAGTGTTATTTGATTCAGGTGCTACACACAGTTTTGTGTCATCAAACTTTGCTAGGGAACATAGATTTATTCAAACCCCGTTAGGCCTAAGGCTTAGTGTCAGTACTCCGTCAGGCACGAACTTGCCTGCCGATTCAGTTTGTCGTGACGGCTGCATTTGCATCGGAGGAAGGAAATTGTCACTTGATGCGATAGTTCTAGACATAGGGGACTACGACATCATTCTGGGAATGGATTGGCTTGGCACTTGTTCAGCTACAATCGATTGCACGAAGAAGAAAGTTGTGTTTCGTCTTCCTAGCGAGATCAAATTTTGCTATTCGTACAGTCCACAGTCGGAAGCGTCGAATGCCTACATGGTGATATCAGCAATGTCTGCTCGACGGATGATTCACTCCGGCTGCGTAGGGTACCTAGCTTCCGTTCGAGACACTCAGTAAGATTGCGCAAACGTTGAGTCCATTCCCGTTGTGGCAGATTTTCCCGATGTGTTCCCGGACGAGTTGCCCAGTATGCCGCCCGATCGAGAGACAGAGTTCACTATCGACATATTTCCAGGAACCCAACTCATTTCCAAATCTCCGTATCGAATGGCACCGGCAGAACTAAAAGAGTTAAAAATTTAGCTAGAGGAACTGCTTCATCGTGTGTATATTCGTCCTAGTGTATCTCTGTGGGGTGCACCGGTACTATTCGTTAAGAAGAAGGATGGCTCGATGCGACTCTGCATCGACTATCGGGAATTAAACAAAGCAACTATTCGAAACAAATATTCCCTCTCCAGGATAGACGATATTTTTGATCAGTTACAAGATGCAACAGTATTCTCAAAAATTAATCTCCGTTCGGGTTACTATCAGCTCAAGATTAAGCCGGACGATGTGCCAAAGTCAGCCTTTCGCACTCGCTACGGCCATTATGAGTTTTTGGTAATGCCGTTCGGTTTGACCAATGCCCCTGCCGCCTTTATGGGTTTAATGAACCAAGTGTTTCGGCCGTACCTTGATAGATTTGTAGTAGTGTTCATTGATGATATCTTGGTGTATTCGAAGAATGGGGCGGAGCATGCAGAGCACTTACGGACTGTGCTACAAACCCTTCGAGACAACAAGTTGTATGCGAAACTGAGTAAGTATGAATTTTGGCTGAGCAGTGTATCTTTTCTTGGGCACATCATTTCTGTGGGAGGCATTTCAGTCGATCCGAAGAAGGTGGAGGCCATTGTCCAGTGGAAGCGACCTGCATCCGTTAGTAAAATTCGAAGCTTTCTTGGGCTAAAAGGCTACTACAGGTGGTTCGTAAAGGATTTTTCCAAACTTGCCTCACCTCTGACTCGCCTCACACAGAAGGGAGTCATGTTTGAGTGGTCCACCGACTGCGAAACTTTATTTCAAGAGTTAAAGCATCGCCTAACCTCTGCCCCGTTACTTGCACTACCAGATGAGACTTCGGGATTCCAAATCTTTAGCGACGCTTCAGGACAGGGCTTAGGGTGTGTACTTATGCAGCAAGACAGAGTGATAGCCTATGCATCCAGACCTTTGAAAAAGCATGAAAAGAATTATCCCACGCATGATCTGGAACTGGCAGCAATTGTGTTCGGGTTGATGTTGTGGCGACACTACCTTTACGGAGTGCCTTGCCAAATTTATACCTACCACAAGAGTTTAAAGTACTTGTTCACCCAGGCGGATCTGAACCTATGATAGCAGCGTTGGTTAGAATTGATAAAGGATTATGAATTGACGATAGACTACACACCTGGCAAGGGGAATGTAGTAGCGGATGCGTTGAGTCGGGTCTTTGCGGGATCTCTGTCCGTCGATCGCAGGTTACAAAGGGAGTTAGAATAAATGGACATCGAACTCAGGATTCGTTATCACAGCACACGGGTTGCTCAGATGTGATTTGTACCTAACCTGATAGAGAGAGTCGCATCTACTCAAAGAGATGACCCATTCCTCCAGAAAATGCGGGAGCAGGTTCAAGCGGGAAAGGCGAAAGACTTTGCAGTAGATGAGAATGGGGCATTGCGTATGAAGGGAAGGCTATGCATCCCAAATGATTCAGAACTCAGAAAGGAAATCCTTATGGAAGCACATTACGCAGCCTATACTATCCATCCCGGGAGCACGAAAATGTATAAGAATCTTCGTACTATCTTCTGGTGGCATGGCATGAAGAAAGATGTGGCGCTCTTCGTGTTGCAATGCATAACCTGTCAGAGGGTGAAAGCAGAGTATCAGAGGCCGGGCGGAGAAATACAGATTCTTGCTATCCCGGAATGGAAGTGGGAGCACATCAGCTTGGACTTTATTGTTGGTCTGCCAAGGATGCAACGGGGGAACGACGCAATCTGGGTCATCGTCGATCGGTTAACCAAGTCTGCACACTTTATCTCCATCAAAAGTACTTGGGGCGCCGATCGCCTCGCTCAGACCTACCTTGACGAGATAGTCCGGCTGCACGGAGTGCCAGTTTTTATAGTATCAGATCGGGGCAGATGGTTCATCTCACGTTTCTGGGCAAGCCTTCAGTCGTCGATGGAGACCAAGTTAAAATTCAGCTCAGCCTACCATCCTCAAACAGATGGCCAGACAAAATGGGTGAATCAGGTACTAGAAGACATGCTACGCCTCTGCGTGATCGATTCTAAGTTAAGTTGGGACGCCAACCTGCCGCTAGCCGAATTTGCTTACAACAACAGTTATCAGTCTAACATCCAGATGGCTCCATATGAGGCACTGTATGGGCGAAAGTGTATATCACCGATCTGCTGGGATGAAGTTGGGGAGAGGCAAATCCTTGGGCCGGAACTGGTTGAACAAACAGTCCAGAAGGTTCGGCTGATTCGAGAACGATTAAAAGCAGCACAAAGTCGGCAAAAGAGCTATGCCGATATTCGTCGTCGCCCCCTTGAATTCCAAGAGGGGGACCATGTGTTCCTAAAAGTCTCGCCCATGCATGGTGTTACGAGATTCGGGATAAAGGGGAAGTTAAGTCCGAGATTTATTGGCCCGTTCGAAATTCTCAGATGAGTGACTTCAGTTGCTTACCAAATTGCCTTGTCGCCAGTATTATCAGATATGCACAATATTTTTCATGTGTCTCAGCTAAGAAAGTATGTGCATGACCCGAACCATGTGGTAGACTTTGGTCAGTTGGATCTGTAAGTGGACTTGTCGTACGCCGAAGAACCCGTACAGATCTTGGAGCGTAAGGAAAAGCAGTTACGAAATTGGGTCGCTAGTGTGCATCCTTTGGCGAAACCATACGGTCGAACAATCGACGTGGGAAATCGAATCTGATATGAGGGAAAGGTTTCCCTCATTATTCCTTAGGGGTAGGTTCTATTCCTAAGTTTCGGGACAAAACTTTCTTTTGGATGGTTATGATGTAATGCCCCGTTCCCCCTATTCGGAGAGCGCAGCCAAGAAATACTTACGACCGTTCGATCAGGACAGATTAAATCAAGATCCTTTCCTCGTTATGGATTAGTTTCTTCAGAATCAGGTCCCATATTCAACGGATCGTGCCTCAAGGAAGGACTCGACGGCAGAGTCGAGAGGGGCCTTTCTGTTGCGCTAGTTTCCTTGCCCGTTTTCGTGCCGCTTAGTTGCTTTCTTGTTGGTTTCATGACTTGCATTTTCTTGAACGGTTTTGATGGATTTCATTGCTTTTGTTCTTAGGATCTCGCATTTTCATATCGAACCTCGGAGACTGAAGCAGGAGATATTGATCATCTGTTGGTGCATGTAGGTGATTGGGTAGATGACGCATGCGAGGAGTCTTGAAGTTCTCCCTTTTGTCCCCTAGTTCTCCAACTTGTGAGTGGCTTTATTTCGATTAGCACCCTTCTGCCAAGTCTTCACTCTAAATAATAATTGACTCATTATGCATCCCGCTCCAACGATATCATAATAAGAATAAGACTGAGTCAAAAGGAAGATGAGTTAGACTTGAAATACTTGAAATGCTTGTCACTTAAAATTCTCAAACGATCACTTTGATGCGTGCTTGTCCGCTATGCATATATATATATATTCATGTTTCAGTTGTAGCTAGAATTATTATATATAACTGTACAGATGTATTATGCAAACTATATTGAAATGCAATCACTTGGACAGGAAGACTATGCCAATGCACTATGCTAAAGTAGATGTACACATTCTTGTGGTTTGAATGCTTTATCTATTAATTTAGGTCAATGCGTAGTTCGGTCGGACAACTTGTGCATAAGGTTTAGTTCCTGCGAACGGCGCCCGGGGCACTGGGGCCGATTTGTTCCGGGCGGAACTCGGATAGCTACGCTAGCAAGACTAGCATGGGTAAGGCGGGGGAGACCTTGTAGCGGGGCTTGCTACCCGAGCTGCAAGGGTCACCGCTTACTGTAGCTATTGTCGACGGTGGCAATGATATGCCATGATCCAATGTACATATTTTTTGTATTACTTGCTCAAATTAATGGTGTCTTCGTGGCAGAGAAGAATATGGTAAGTGTTATGTAGGTAGTTCAGACGGAAAGGTAAAAGTTACCTAACGGTAGCACGTTTGTTCTGTAAATCAAATATTCAATGCTTGCATGTAAATTGAACTAAGTCAAGATAGAAATACCACAATAATATTACATGTTTTATATGAACAAACTTGGATTTGGTTAGTTGGGTTAGCTCGCCCTCACCAGTACTTTTCATAGTACTGACCCTCATTGCAGCACGTTCCCCGAGCCCGAGCGACACGGCGAGGAGCTGAAGCTTCTTCCTTCTCCAACCAGTCCAGTATCCGACGCATTCCGTTCGTGACTTTTGAAGCTTGTACAAAGCACTTGGAGCAAGCACAACCCTTATATGCGGCTCCGTGGCAAGGCGATAGCTTCACCAGCAGGTGTCTATATTGTTTTGAAGTTTTAGTAAAAGGATATGATGTATGGGAACGGCTATCTCATTTTGTATCCAAGTTGTAAGCCCGTGTGGTATCCTTCTCGTTTTGGGTCAAGAGTCTGTAAACAGATGTTCATTATCAATAAAAAGAAAACTTTTCTATGCCTCAATGTGTGTTATCTTATTTGCGTACTCGCTTGCATATGTTCTAAAGATCATTATTATGCCTAGGCCTTGTGCACGCGCGCCCTACGCGTACACGGCATCACGTCCGGGGGACGATTATCGATTGGGCGAAATCGGGGCGTGATATTTCCCAACAAAACCACATGCGCTAAGTGATAAAAAACTGTATACAAGATGGATATTTATGATACAATACTTTCTTTCAAATTTATCTAGGCAACTTAAATCAAGGCGGTAGCCCAAGAATTATAAAAAATAATAGGAATTATGTCAGACCCAGAAGACCCACACACCTATCCCTTTTAAAGTTCCAACTCACATGCGAATAACTTCTTTATCTTAATATATACTTGGTTGGATAGAACTGCAAAACATAAACATCTTGTTCGAGAAGCAGTTTGACTTTATTAATGCGTATATCTGTATTATTATTAGTCTAGTTGTCTCACCTATTATTCATCGTAAATGGTTGATGCTTACCAAAAGAAGTTCTTACCATTGACTGGCTTTAATCCAAGAAAGGGTCCAAAGCAATAAACCTATTCATCCTAGTTCGAGCAGAGGAATTACATGTATCTATTAGAGAGGCGGTGCCTTGTCGGCCAAGACCTTGTTTCTGTGGTCGTCGGCGATTCATCGGCCTACCGTCAACTATTGTCCAGCCTTTAAATTGGCTACCATAATTATTATGGGGAACCTGCATGGCCCAATGATCTTTTATATATTTTTTCAGTAGTAATTCTAGGTACTATTGCATGTAATGTAGGCTTAGTAGTTCTGGAACCATCAATGATTGGTGAATCGGCAAATCCATTTGCAACTCCTTTGGAAATATTACCCGAATGGTACTTCTTTACCATATTTCAAATACTCCGCACAGTAACCAATTAGTTATTGTGTGTTTTTTAATGGCTTCAATACCAATGGGATTATTGACAATACCCTTTTTGGAGAATGTTAATAAATTTTAAAATCTATTTCGTCGTCCAGTAGCTGTAACAGTCTTTTTGATTGGTACCGCAGTAGCTCTTTGGTTAGGTATTGGAGCAACATTACCTATTGATAAATCTTTAACTTTAGGTCTTTTTCAAATTGGATTCCACCGTGATATACCGTGATGCATGTATCTAGGGAATATTTGTTTCTAAAATAAACCTTCCCTAGATACATTAATTTTTATATGATCTATTCCACAAAAATATGAATCGTACCAAAGATTTAAAACTAAGTTTTTCTTTTTTTTATAAAACGAATACGGGATAATTCCAATAGATTTAAAATAAAATTTTATTCTTAGGTAAATGGATTGAGAAATGCTTTTGTAGAGTGTCCAATATTTGTTTTACGTCTTCTATGTAAAAATATTCAATTCTCATAAGATCCTCTTGACTGTTACTCAAAAGGTCCAATAATGTATGTATATTGGACCTTTTGAGACAATTATAGATCCTGGAAGGTAGTTCTGATTGGTCAATAAAAATATATTTCAATAGAATTCCTTTTTTGTTTTTCTTTAGATTAGTGAATCCATTTTGAATGGTAAAAGAGGGTGAAATAAACTTGTTTTTATTTTTCTCAAAACAAATGCCCCCTTCCTCTGCATGTAGAAAAGGAATAAATCAATCAATCAAATTACGAGAAGCTTCATAAAGAGCTTCCTAAGGAGTTAAGCTTCCATTCGTCTATATTTCTAGAAAAAAGTATTTCTTGTTTTTCATTACCATTCCCATAAGAATGAATATTATGATTCGCATTTCGAATAGGAATGCATACATCATCTATAAGATAACTTCTATCTTGAGAGTTATTTGTGGGGTTTATACGATATCCGCTATCTCTCTTGATTTGTAATCCAATACACAAATCAATTGGTTCCATCAGGTTAGCTATATGCTATGTTGTGTCAACTATTTCTACAGAAGGTGGTGAGATGATATCTTGAGCGGTTACGTATCTAGGACCCCTGACAAAAATGGATGCGTCTCTAATTCCAAACATATTACTTCTCAATACAATTTCTTTCAAATTTATTAAAATTTCATATACTGATTCTTCAATACCTACTGTTGTAGAATATTCATGTGGCACCATCTCAGATTTTGCGCGTATGATACATGTTCCTTCTATTTCTCCAAGTAAAGCCCTTAGCATGACAATACATATTGTATCGGCTTGACCTTTCCTAAGTGGGGATAGAATGAAACGACCAAAATAAAGACGCTTACTGTCTAATCTTGATTCAACACATTTCTTCTATAGTGTTCGAGTGGATCCTGTTACTTCCTCTCGAACCATACAAATTTTATTATTTGATCAGATCATTGAATCATTTATTTCTCTTGAAATACGTTTAATTCTTATTTCTACACGCATCTATTTTTAGGAGGTCAACATCCATTATGTGGCATAGGTGTTACATCACGTACAAAACTTAATAGTATACCACTTCTACGAATGGCTCGTAATACTGCATCTCTTCCGAGACCAGGACCTTTTATAATAATTTTGGCTCGATGCATACCCTGATCAATCACAGTACGAATGACATTTACAGTAGTTGCTTGAGCTGCATAGGGTGTCCCTCTTCTAGTGCCTTTGAATCCGGAAGTACCTGGTCTCGTACATCTGTAACAATTACAATGGTATTGTTGAAACACGCTTGAAAATGAATAACTCCTTTTGGTATTCTATGTCCATTCTTACGTGAATCGGAGATGTGTATTAGGTCGCAACGTAGGGCACGCTCTGACCTTACAAAGTGGCCTCAGAGAGGGGCTCTTTTCTAGCCAAAGCAGATGATTGGGTGGTTCATTCAATAGGCAATTGTAACTTCTCGACATCCTAAGATATGTACTCCATTTCTTCTTGAGCAAACGGTGAGCGGGGGGCAATTCTTTGAATCAAACGTTGAATAAAATTAATGATGTTTTAGATATCTGGATAATGGATGGTCGATTTATATATTGTTATATATAGCAAGAAGCCCCAAATCCTTGATTTGGCAGGGAAACAAAGAACTGCTTTGGGCCCAGAAAGAGAAGGTGATCGTTAGGGAGACTGCTTCTCCTCCACACTTCTTTATTTTCTTTTGTTCTCTGTTCCCGTTCTGCATGTGCTTGGCGCGCCATTGGCGCTTGCTCTCCTCTTATTTCTTTATTGGATGGTTTGGATGGACTTCGCCGTTCTTTCCCAATGGAAAATGGAAAGGACTATATCACATCGAGATGTTGATTCATTTTCCTCCCCAAATGAGATAGGGAATTAGTCATCTCTGTCCCTTCATTTTTCTGAATTGAGGCCCGGCCCAACTTGTGTCGTTCCAACAACCGCTCTGTGGGGGCGAGTAAGAAAGAAGAGTGGGTAAAGGGGCCTTCATTACTGCCGAGACCGAATCTGGTAAGGTGATGATGGCCAGGCAGGGGATTGAGGGGCATCGGTAACACATCTTTAAGAGGCGATATTAAGCTCACATTCCTGCTTTTGTTAATAAAATGGGTAAGCAAGGAAAAAAACTTTGGTTCACTATTTACAATTAGAGACCTGACATAAGATCTCGGAAGAACCTAGCAATAGAAAAAAAATAAACAAGCTATAGCGCTTACTCTAGGTAATTATGTTGAAGCACATAATTGGTTAAAGATCACGAGGCATTTCGAATAAGAACACTCTTTAATTCATTCAAATTGGTTGTTAGATCCATCAATCAAATAAAATGGATTATTATGTTATCATGATAAGATCCAATCAAGAATTTATGCGCTCAATAGGTCGGTTTGGCTTTCTCTCTTAGGCCATTTTTCTTACCTTACCCCCGCAACACTCCCACTATAAGCTACGCATGCTGAGCAAGATGCATTGTTATTTCCTCTTCTGTGAATGCACCTCCGGCTCACTACCAGGACGGAAAGATCCCTTTCTCCTAAATATATAGCTTACCATGTAAAAAATAGAATATCAATGAAATCTTATTACTTAGTATATTATTTATTAAATTAAATACATATGTATCCATAATATTATTGAATCGTTTCATTCGCGAGGAGCTGGATGAGAAGAAACTCTCATGTCCGGTTCTGGAGTAGAGATGGGATTAAGAAAGAACCATCTATTATAACCCCAAAAGAACCAGATTTCGGCGAACAACGGGAATTAAACCCGCGCATGGTGGAAAGACAATCCACTACCTTGATCCACTTGGCTACATCCGCCCCTTATCTAGATAAAGGATTTTCTTTTTTTTCATTCATCATTATTGTATTTATGTTTACCTTCATACTTTGATCGAGATATTCTTTTGGACATAGAATGTCAATCTTTAAAATATGAGGAATCAACACTAAGTATTCCCATAACAGTTGAAATTTTAAAGTTTTGTTCTAAATTAAGGTATAAACTCTCGAGTTTCCCCTATTTTTTTCTATTTTTTGTTTTCATTCATTTTAACGAACCTACGACCAACCAGTTAACAGCCGATCGCTCTACCACTAAGCTATTAAGGAACAACGGGAGATTCGACCTCATAGAGTTAACTCCCGTTCTCAACCCATGAAAAAATACCGCGAATTTGATCTTTTTCAATATAATCATCACATAATAAATCAACAAAATTCAAAGTCATCTCACGCTCCCTTTCCAGTTTACCTACTACTGTACCAGCGTAAAAATGATCTCCACCATTCATACGTAATGCTTTATCTAATACACGGAAATGCATACCATAATTTTTTGTCTATCAATAAATGCATGTATTGCGCGATGGATGTGAAAAAGTAGGTCGTTGTTGCGGCAATAATGAGCCAAACTAGTATTTATAGTGAATCCCCTATTGAAGTAATCATGCATTACGATAGGAACTCCCATTTCTCTAGCAAATACGGCCCTTTTGATTATTTCTTCACATGTACCCACAGTTGCATTCAAGTGGTGTCCTTTGATTTCGCTTTCACTATGGACTCTCTGCCTACGGACCCTAGTTTTATCTGAACTATGATTCAGAGCAATTCTTACAGACATCATCTTTACCTTTTATGCCATATGTGCTTAGCGCTCTTAAACTTTTATAGACGAAAGTCGGGTATTCTACGAAATCTAGGGCTCACTTCTTCCTCCAACTGGACTGAGATAGAATCATTTCATTGAGCCATGTCTATCGAGAGAGAGGATATCTCCCTTGCCAAGAGATAGGCATCATTTAGAAAGGATTAGAGCTGTAACAGCACCAGGATTTTGATTCTTCATCCGCTTCTTAGTCGAAAAAGAAGACGAGCAGAGTATGGTCGAGCCAAGAAGAGCAACCCGAGAAGAACGGAAAGAGCGGCGAAGGATTGAAAGAATTCCTTTCCTACTACTACTATTAATAAAAGGGGTATGCTTTGAGAAGTTATTGGCTATCAAATAAAAGAAAGTCAATAGTTGCAGGATATTTTTTGGCTCCGTTGCGTTGACTGCTCTCTGATCTTGGTTTTTCGTCATATGTATATCCTCGGCATCTGCTCTATTTTTAGTAAAAAAATTCCTTTTTTTTCTTTGAGTTTTCCCAATTCCCAATTATCTTGATAACCATCAAGAAAAGAATCTTCATAAACTGCGCTCTTTTTTAGTCTTCTTCGTTTCGTAAGTTGTTTCTACATCACTTTCTTCCTTTCTTTACCAAGTCTCATTTGAAACTTCGTAGTCAGGAATACTTTTGTGAATGCGCTAGAATCACACTTGAATCTCATCTTTTGGGAAATTTGATTTGTGACTTCACTGCGATCGGGATGCTACGCGAGTCAAGATCGCAAATTCCTTATTTTAACAGGGGCCAAGGTCGGCCAGTGAGACGATGGGGGATAAACTTCATCGTCGAGAGGGAAATAATCCAAAAAATAAATGTTGTGGAGAACCCGTGACCTCAAGAAGTGAAGGGATTAAAATAATTTTTTGATCATACATTACATAAAATAATTATATTGATCGACAAGAATTTTGCGCTTTTTACTAATTTGATGTTGAATAATCTCTAGGTAAACTTAAGCTACAAACTTAGGAAACAAGCCACCTAGTCGCTTAGCGGAGCTCGTTATATGGACAAGCTTGAGTTAGGACCTTCTGGCACGGTCATCTCACTGTCGCTCGCCTCAATTGGCAGTTTTGAGGTCAGAATTGATTATAAAGTTGCTTCCCCGTTCTTGACAAATCCGATCAGGTTTTCGTAATCTAGAGTAAAAGGATTCGAACCTTTGCATGCTGGTACCAAAAACTGATGCCTTACCACTTGGCTATACTCTATATGGTCGGTCCCTGGTGACAGGGGAAAGGTGCGAAGTGTCTGGTCGGTTTCCCTTAACATGGGGTCAGGACTCACAGGTTATGAGCCTTGCGAGCTGACCAAACTGCTCGACTCCGCGCATCTTTTCCTAGTCTTATTCAATCTATCATGAAAGTTCTTGTTGCATCGAAACATATAAATGTTGACTAATCTGGCAAAGGTTGAACTTGGTAAAATAAAATGGTCGAATAATTAAAAAATAAGATTATTCAGGAATACACATTGAATGCCTCTTTCATGATCTTTTCTATA
Organism: Iris macrosiphon; assembly: GCA_036927795.1. Lineage (NCBI taxonomy): Eukaryota > Viridiplantae > Streptophyta > Magnoliopsida > Asparagales > Iridaceae > Iris > Iris macrosiphon. Next base: position 137,123,669 of record JAYESA010000003.1, on the reverse strand, counting down.
GGTAGAACTACAGTGAGCGGTCTAAACTTCGATCCTTCTTTCTTCATTTTGAAAAAAGGGAGGAAAGCCCATTTTTGGCTCCCTCTATTAATAGATAAGGGGAATCAGTATAACTATCCTTCCTCTGGCACAGCAACTCAGTCTCAATCAGTATCGAAATGAAAGGCTACTAAATTCTTTTCTTCTTTTTTGTTCTTTGTCTATGCATAACTGTATGTTATTCAATAGATCAATAGAAAATTCCCTAAATTCCTATATTCAAATAAAATCAATCGTATGCGCTAACATAAGCCTTTCTAATAGGGCGCGCATTCCTTTCTTCCCCTACTAGCATGGTTGTTAGAAAGTAGCCTCTCTCCTCTCTCTGCCTTCAACAATGAGATTTTCAAATCTGATTCTTTCTCTACCGCTTTCTGACGAATGAATGATAGGAATGGATGGCCTGGGCTTTCCTGCATCCGATCGACTCATACCTTCCAGCCCTGTCTCTAGGATCTCATTCAATAGAAAAACTGGATAGATAGAGGACTTTGTCTCCCGCTTCCTTTGCTACCAGTCTTACATTTTGTCTCTGTGGACCGAGGAAAAAGGGGCTCAACGGGAAGAGGGTTGTACTATGAGAGAAGCAAGGAGGTCAACTGCTTCAAATATATAATATGGATTCTGGCAAAATGCAATAGAATTGGACCCTCATGTCGATCCGAATGAATCACTCTTTCCACAGAGGTAAATCTTTACAGATTTTTGCATCGTTGCCTTTTGAGCTCTCGACAGGTTTAGTACCAAATACCCCGCTCAAAACTTACTAACCTAAGATTTCTCGAACAAACAATTGATGCCTTCTTGTATCCGACTTAACGCCCTGGGATAGCATTTTCTAAAGTCATCAATGAAATATATATATATCGACAATCGTTGGATTAATAGGAATTAATTTGGATCAAGGAGAACTAGATTTTGATATATTATCGAAATGGTTAACTCCATCCACAAATTTTTGTAACTCTCAGAGCTTCTTCGTAGTATCTCCGTTACATGCCTCATTTCATAGGGAACCTCAGAGTGGCTCTATTTTATTATATTCCATCTCTATCACAGTAAAGATATGTGGCCATGAAAAAGGGGTTAAGCGAAAAAGATTTTTTTCTTTATTTGTTTCCTCTTTTTCTTAACTTTTACTGTTTGAAGAGAAAGTCCGCTACTATAATAGAAATACATAATTTCTTTACGCGGGAAGCGATTAGTGGTTGTCCAAAGAAAAGACCTACTTGCTCTCTATCTCTTTCCTAAAGGAAAGTCCGCTCGCCTTAACCCTCCGCCCACCCCCGCTGCAACCATACTTATAATGCTAAAGCAACGAGACTTTTCCCATATAATGATCATTGAATATCCAATGGTTTGAGTTCTTTCAAAGTTTTAACCGAGACCAACCCAAATTACAGGCCTTAATTTCTAGGCTGGGAAAGGAGGGAGTAACTTTTAGTCCCGAAAGTTTGAGCTATGAAAGTTTGCGTAACACAAACAATTTGTTTGCTTAACGAAGCCTAGGTCTAATAATGACCTTGACCTCGATCTCACTACCTTATACCCATATACCGAGAAGCATGTCTTTTAGAGCCTGCACTTTGAGATGAATTGGAAGAACAGAACTAGATAGAAGATAGAACTCACCGATCGATGAAGGAAGTCACTGAAGGAAATGAAATGACCAGAGACCGAACCCGAACTCACTCATTTCATTCTTTACAGCCCTAAGAGATAAAGGACACCCTATTGTAGGACAGTTGGAAGACATTTGAACTCTGCTTCAACTTCATGGTTGTGAGCTCTAGCACAGGCTCAGGCAGGGGAACTTTTGCGCCGAATTTCTCGTGGATGAAGTGGCCGGACAAAAATACCCCTTTGCCTTCCTTGAAGTGCCTCCATATGGAATGGCTGCTGCTTGCGGATGCAGCAGGTCTTGCCTGGAAGTTGCAAAAGTGCACGAGGTCGAGCTGCCAGAGCAAGTGCAGGTGAACGGAGTGAGGCGACCAAAAGGAGGGCGTGAGAAAGGAAGGGAGCAGCAGAATCCCAAGATTTATGTATCGTAAATAAATTGATCCCGGTTGTTCAATCATTTGATAACCAGAGTCATTCTTTGATAAAGAATCACTATAAGTTAGCACTTTCCTTCATATTTCATCAAGTGTTCATGCTATAGACAAAAACAGTCATGGATAATAATGAGGATGATATCCTTCCGAATGGGATAAGAGAATTCCTACTACTCTTTTTCTTTCTACCCAACCCGCGTACATGAACCGCCCCCTCCTATTTATATCTCCTATATATATATATATGTATACATTACAACTTAAAACCCTAACCCACGCCTACACCACCTCCACCACCCACCGGAGCCGCCGACCGCCGCAGCCCCAAAGTCCGCAGCAGCAGCGCTGGAGCGCCACCGCAGCAACCACGCGGCCGGCAGCAGCAGCAGCAGCCCAAAGCCTTGTGCCCCCCCTTCGTACGAAGCTTTCGCCCTCCTCACTCGTCTATTTTGCGTTCTGTCTTCGCTGGTATGTTCACAACCTAGCCCTCTAGGATTTCCTTCAAGTTGAACGAATTTAGGCACCCGGGTTTGATCGAAAAATCGATAGAAAGTTGGCCGAAAAAAACTGTTCAAAAACAGTTCAGAAATTCAGTCCAAGTACCCCTGTTCATGTCCAATTTTCTACCAACTCATTAATTATTTTCAAATTATAATTGAAGAGACTTCTTCACAATATAACCAAGATTTTTACTGTTTATTTAGTTTTTATTAGTTTGTTATAATGGTTAAATTATTGGTTTCCAAAACGACCAAAAATTTATTTTTAAAACACCCAAAATCTCCGATACGGGGTACGTCCCGTCAAATAAGCTAACTTCATCGTGTGTGAGTTACATCGAAAGGCGCGTAATATAAACGTAAACGCAAATGTGTGAGATTTTGCAAAACTTGATTTGGATGTGCATGTACACCGAAATCAATGCATACCCGTCGAAAAGTACCGTATCGGCTTATTCTGACACTTGCCATATCTTCGTGTGTACTCGACGATTCGTAACGAAACTTATGCAATTGGATTCACAGCATTACACTGGTCCTGTGACCCAAGTTTAGTTCGATTCTTAGAACGTTGACGAAACGTCGTTTCGTGGGCCCCACGGTTCCACAAGATGGGCGATTTCGTGATCGGCTCATCGAAATCCAGTTATGGATGTTCCGTTGGGTTTTTATTATTGTTTTGGACTCATAGATACTAAGTTTGATGAATTTGGAGAACTTTATCATCGACACATTTTTTGGTGCGAAGTAGGCCACATGTGGACCCTGCTTTGACCTAAAACTGTCAATTTTGTCCCTGTGTCCAAATTGGACTTATGGGTAGTCAATCCTAGATATTTTAAGTATTCTAAGAATATTAGTGATATTTGTTTCAGCATCTGGAGGTGTACGTGCAGATTCTACTTTCATATGATCAGTTGACGGAGTTCAGAACCCAGGCAAGTGTACCTTGCCAAACCTGCAGAGATCATGTTATATTATATGCTTGTGTTTTTTGTTTTTATATTTATTATGTGTTATACCTATTCAACCTAGGACCGTGAGACTTTGCTTAGTGTCCGAACGAGATTCGGGTGTCGATGCCGTACACGAAGTCGTGCAACGTCACCTAGAGAGTTGATTCCATGATCCTATTTTACATGCTTGTTTTACCAAGTATACCATACTGTTAGACACTTGACACTATTTCATGTGACAAAATCTTTCTTGAGTTATTTATGGTGATTCTGTATAGGCTTACTGGGTTCGTGACATGAGACTTGCATATTACATAGATATTATTATGACTCGTTGTACTAGCTAGAGGTCATGATCTTGCGTGTTATGGACATAAGATATCGTGGACATGAGACATGAGGTTAAATTGGGTAGAGAGAGACACATAGTCTACAGGCTGATTATTTATATATATACTACTAGAGGTGCCTTAGACTCTGTCTCAGATCTTTGGCACATATATTGGAGTCGTGATACTACTTGCTACTATGGGATCCCCGACACAGAGCATGTAGTGGTCTCAGCCTGAGTACTAGTGATGCTCTCATTTGTGTTCCACTTAGCTGGTTACATAGCTTGCCCTGAGGATCTGTCTATATTTACTTGCTGTATTTTATTTGGCTTGAGTGTTTATTGTACCTTGTTATGCCCCCTAAAGACCTGGATTTGGATTATGTCCCCAGGTGTAGACGAGGAGAGCTATCCCAAGGTTTACGGGGCAGGTGCTACTATTGGAGACGTACAGGTTGCAGAGGACAAGGTTGTTCCGGAGGACTTCTCTTGAGCACACAGTATTCTCACTATTCTTTTATTATGCTTAGTGTTCTTATATATTTAATCTTGTAGTGACTTCTGGATATTTTACTTAGATTTATTTTCCTTTCCATTTTGATGACGGGGTGTTCCCTGCGACATTATTTATATTGCTTTGGTTGGACAGATTATTTTATGTTTATTGTGACTAGACTTGTCTCTTTGTCATTTTGATGCTTATTGTGGATGAGATTAGATATATAAACTGTGACAGATTTTTGTAGACCATTTATATGTATTACATCTTAATCATACTCTAACGGGTCCATTAAATTGGGTTTGCCCATTGGAGTTGTGCTGCTGGCCATTGCCATGTGGCTAGTCCCTTGGTATTTTGGGACTGGGGCATGACATGATTTTTGTGGTGGCCCATGCAGGTCTACGTATATATTGCTTTGGTTTCAACTAAGGGACAAAGCAAGCCTGCGATTAGGATAAGAATAAATTTATAGGATCTCATCCACATATTGACATGTTCTTGACCTCTACATCAGATTAGAATTAAATTTTTGACTTGCATCCTGCTTGATTCAACTGTTCGACCCTATACTGATCCCAACAGAAGAAGATAAGGCGAAGAAATACTTTGACAGGCCTGAGCTTCGAGTTACAAGGATTGATTGGAGTAGTTGTACCTACTTATTATACGGACGTCATTGTCGCAGTTTGACGCATGGAGCACATCTACAGGAGGGAGTCCAGCCAGAAGAGACCGTACGCATTATTACCAGCACGAGCACCACCCGGAGAGCCTGCAAAGCCACCCTAGATGAGTCCACCACAGAGAGCAGCATCACGAGCCCCATCCCTTCCTACTTATCGCTACTGTGGCAAGCTAGGCCATATTGAGAGGGAGTGTAGACGCAAATTGGGATTATGTTTAGTTTACGGATCCATTCAGCATTCATCCAGGGATTGCCCTGAGCGCCGGGGAGAAACACCAATGGTTCACCGACTAGCTTTACCAGCACCGGAGCCAGTCCAGCAGCCACATCGACCAGCTTATCCAGCACCAGGAGCATCACAGGCGGAAGATAGAGGATTCAGACCACCAGCATCGGGGGGATATCAGTCGAGGATACCCTTGGCACCATAGGCAGCACTCTTCCAGCAGGCCCAGCAACAGCAGAGGACACCAGCTCATGAAAGTGGCCAGGCTTTTGCAATGACAGTGGAGGAGGCATGGACTCGAGGATTAGCGAATATGGGTAAAATTTAGTTTTATCATAGCCAGCTATAGTATCGAATATTCCTAGTAGTACTTTAGCATGTGCATGTTAGTTCCATTTCCTGGCCTATACCTAGTATTATGTTAGCATGAACTTGTTAGTATAGATTAGTAATATGTAAGTGGTACCCAAGTTTTTATAAGTTATAGTTGATCCTCGCTCTAATCAGACTCCTTTACTCTTGAGTTACGTATCTCTCATTGCCTAAGAAAAAGATTTTATTGCTTCCCTACGTGTTCTGCTTGAACAAAACCCTCACCCTTCCTCTCAATTTTTCCTTTGTTCATGAACCCTTATCCTTTGTGTCGTGCTTCAACAAATATCATGCGACCGTGTTATCTCTTCTGGAGCAAACCTTTCCTGAACGATTATGTTTTGTTTTTCTTAATTGTAAGGACGCAATTTTTTTAAGGTGGGTAGATTATGAGTACCTTGAATTTTTCGTAGGGTTAGTTCGATAATTAATTATTTTATTTTAATATTTATTCGATACTCTAATTAAACTTTGGAAATCAACAACCATGGTTTTAAGATCTTGAGTGCAACACTAGCCTTTTTCTTCCAACTAACCTAGCATGCTCGACTTAGATGAGTCAAATTAGGCTCCTACCATGACTATCCCTCATAAATTTATAATCCCATGCCTTATTTTGGTCGCACAACTTTTGCAACACAATTACGAAAAAATGATGATTAATTAACCTTTTTGTCGTGGCGTATGATTTTAACACGCCACACCAATCCATTGATCCCAACTAAATCCATGCTATGAGCCTAATTGGTCCTATTACGCACATGACACTCGAGTTACGTTATTCGAACCCCCGCATACTCCCAATTTAATATTAAGTATAAAATAAAATTTATGGATTTATTTAATAAATTTATTATTCATTAATATTTAGTAAATACCTTTTTAATTAATATAAATTTGGTTGTAATTATTTATTGGAGGAAATATAAATTTTCTAGAATTTTTCCAAGTGCCTAACTATTTTTGAGAATTTTTTGTATGTAATTATTGAATAAATAAAAGAAAAGAAAAAAAAAGAAATTAAACCCAAACCTAAACTCTAAACTACCCAACTCGTGTACAGGAACCACCCCCTCCTATATATATATTTATACATTAAAACATAAAATCCTAACCCACGCCTACACTACCTCCACCATCACCCACGCCTACACCACCTCCACCACCCGTCGGAGGCGCCGACCGCCGCAGCCCCGACGACCGCCGCAGCAGCGCCGGAGCGCCGCCGCAACAACCGCGCGGCCGGCAGCAGCAGCAGCGCACAGCCTTACGGCCCCCCCTTCGAGTGAAGCTTTCGCCCTCCTCGCTCGTCCGTTTCGTGTTCCATCTTCGCTGTTATGTTCACAACCTAACCCTCTAGGATTTCCTTCAAGTTGAACAAATTTAGGCACCCGGGTTTGATAAAAAAATCGATCGGAAGTCGGCCGAAAAAAACTGTTCAATAAAAGTTTAAAAATTCAGTCAAAGTACCCATGTTCATGTCCAATTTTCTACCAACTCGTTAATTATTTTCAAAATATAATTAAAGGGACTTCTTCACAATATACCCAAGATTTTTATTGTTCATTTAGTTTTTATTAGTTTGCTATAATGGTTAAATTATTCTGGTTCCAAAACGACCAAAAACTTATTTTTAAAACACCCAAAATCTCTTATACGAGGTGCGTCCCGCCAAATGAGGTGACTTCATCGTGTGCGAGTTGCATCGAAAGGCGCGTAACATAAACGCGAACTTGTGGGCTTTCACGGAACTTGATTTGGATGTGCATGCACACCGGAATCAATACGTATCCGTCAAAAAGTACCGTATCGGGCTATTTTGACACTCGCCATAACTTTGTGTGTACTCGTCAATTCGTAATGAAACTTGTTCCATTGGATTCGCAGTGTTACGCTGGTCCTATGACCCAATTTTGGTTCGATTCTGAGAACGTTGACGAAACATCGTTTCGTAGACCCTACGGTTCTACATGACGGACGATTTCGTGATCGGCTCATCGAAATCCAGTTTTGGATATTTTATTGGGTTTATATCATTGTTCTGGAATTGTAGACACTAAGTTTGATAAATTTGGAGAACTTTATCTTCGACACATTTTTTGGTGTGAAGTGGACCACATGTGGACCCCGCTTTGACCTAAAACTGTCAATTTTGCCCCTGTGTCCAAATTGGACTTATGGGTAGTCAATCCTAGCTATTTCAAGTATTCTGAGAACATTAGTGATGTTTGTTTCAGCATCCGGGGGTGTACGTGCAGATTCTACTTTCCCAGGAGCAGTTGACGGAGTTCAGAACCCAGACAAGTGTACCTTGCCAAACCTGCAGAGATCCTGTTATATTATATGCTTGTGTTTCTTTTTTTTATATTTATTCTTTGTTGTACCTGTTCAACCTAGGACCGTGAGACATTGCTTAGCGTCTGAACGAGATTCGGGTGTCGACATCATACGCGGAGTCGTGCAACGTCACCTAGAGAGTTGATTCCACGATCCTATTTTTACGTGTTTGTTTTACCAAGTACGCCATACCATAGGACACTTGACACTATTTCATGTGATATAATCTTTCTTGAGTTATTCATGGTGATTCTGTATAGGCTTACTGGATTCGTCACATGAGACTTGCATATTACATGGATATTTTTATGACTCGTTGTACTAACTAGAGGTCGTGATCTTGCGTGTTATGGACATGAGATGTCGTGGACATGAGATATGAGATTACATTAGGTGGAGAAAGACACACAGGCTACAGGTTGATTATTTATATATATATATATACTACTGGAGGTGCCTTAGACTCTGTCTCAGATCTTTGGCACATATACTGGAGTCGTGATACTACTTGCTGCAATGGGCTCCCAAACACAGAGCCTGAAGTGGTCTTAGCCTGACTACTAGTGATGCTCTCATTTGTATTTTACTTAGCTTGTTACATAGCTTTCCCTGAGGATCTTTCTATATTTACTTGCTGTATTTTATTTGGCATGAGTGTTTATTGTACCTTGTTATGTCCCCCGAGGACCTGGATCCGGATTATGTTCCCAGGTATAGACGAGGAGAGCTATCCCATGGTTTACGGGGCAGGTGCTTCTATTGGAGACATACAGGTTACAGAGGACAAGGTTGTTCCGGAGGACTTCTCTTGAGCACACAGTATTCTTACCATTCTTTTATTATGCTTAGTGTTTTTAGATATTTGATCTTGTAGTGATTTCTGGATATTGTACTTAGATTTATTTTTCTTTCCATTTTGATGATGGGTTGTTCCCTGTGACATTATTTATATTACTTTTGTTGGACAGATTATTTTATATTCATTGTGACTGGACTTGTCTATTTGTGATTTTGATGATTATTGTGGATGAGATTAGATATATAAACTGTGACGGATATTTATAGACCATTTATATGTATTACAGCTTAAGTGCACTCTAACGGGTCCATTAAATTGGATTTGCCCATTGGAGTTGTGCTGCTGGCCATTGCCATGTGGCTAGTCCCTTGGTATTTTAGGACTAGGGCATAACAGATAAAAAAACCACACTAAATTAGAGTAGAAAACAATCATCGAAAATGTGGAGTGCATCGCACCTGTATCACACTGGATCTATGATACGCTTGCAACACGGCCCCCAATATATCACCAAATGTATCACGAAAGATACGAACAAGTCTAGAATCACAATTATGAAAAATATAAAGTGCTAGCTACTAACCTACATGTCCATAACAAAATATGACATATGCGAACCCCTGTGTCGAAGAAAAAACCCCCAAATTAACCCGTATCACAAATTTTTATGATACGGCCTATACATATCCAATTATGGATACGACACTAGTCTCTCACAACGAAACACATTTCAATTTGGTCCACTAGACCTATTGACAAATACATGGTGCACCAATCTTGGATTTTCCTCAAATTGGGCACAAAATAAGCCATAACTTCCAAAATATGGGTCTCTAGTAGTCAATTCTTCTTCATATAAGTAGCCCTATTACATAAAGGGTTCCTAATGATTAAACTATAGATTTAGAGTTTAAATAGAAGGAGAATTCTAAAATTTATCTATTGGGAGATGGATTCCCAATGCAAGTCTCCAATTGGATGCAAAGAGCCCTCAACTTGTGCACTCTTTACTTCATTGTAAATCCTTGCCTCCTTCTTTCTCCAATAGCCTCCAATGGTGAAGTAGAGAAGGATTGGGAAGTGAATTTGGTAGAAATTTGGTATAGGAAAGAGAGAATTTGGGAAGTGGATTTCTAGATTTAGAATTTGGATGAAAGAAGGAAGGAGAGAGAAATTCTTCCTCTCCTAAGTAGGTCGCCCACATGCTTGCTCCTCAAGCAATGTACAAAGTCGTGAATGCCCTTTGGGGCTTGTCATGAAGAAAATGATTAAGGAAGGAAGGTTTTACTCCAATAGTTTGATTAATTAAATCACTAACTTAAAGGATTGGCTAGCTATTGGGCTCAAGTCTAACTAAAATAAATGTTGGTCTATGAGTCAAATTCTAATCTAGTTAGGTCCACTAACACAAGTCTAAATTATATTGCAACATCTAACAATAAATCAATAACACTATAAATAAATATACAACAAGCACAATAATTAATAATTATGAAATGATCAAAATATTCTTTCCTAGAAAATATGGTAGTGACATTGTGTGCTCATCCAACATCACTCAAGCAGCCTAGATCATAACGAATTTTCACTTTGTTCTGCTCTCCCATGTTAAAGGTATTCCACTGTGGATATAGCGGAGAAAGTGCGGGTAGAGAATGAAAGCTTTTGGCGACTATAGTTCTCTGTCTGGTGGGGACCAAAGCAAGCAATGACTCGATCTCAGGCGCGATGTGGAGTCTATAGAAGCCTCAAGGGACAATGACAATCTACTCGCAGGAAAATGACCTCTTCTTGTTCAAATTTGAATTGGAGACTGATTTCCAACGAGTACTGGAAGGAGGACCGTGGATGTTCAATGGCAGACTTGTTATTACCCGACAATGGACGCCAGATATGAGCTTCGAACGGGATAGTTTATCCAAAATTCTAATTTGGATATGGTTTTCGTGGTTGCCCTTGGCTATATGGGATGCATAAAAAATTATGAGACTAATTAGATCTCCTCAAATGATGGATGCCTCGACTGTACTTCGACAAAGATTGGCCTATACTAGTCTTTGTGGAAGTGGACGCAAGGACATACTTTCCTATGGTGGTCCAATTTAGGCTAGCATCTGACCTGATTTGTCAGCAAAATGTTGAGTACGAATGGATGTCAATACAGTGTTCTTCGTGCAAATGCTTTGGAAATTAAAAAGAATCACGCCCAGTGGAGCATGAGAAGTCCTTTGAGAAATAGAAAGCATCATGGAGACTGAAGAGGGAGAGACCAGAGAGCCTCAAGTTCATAAGTATATCCAGACTTCAAGTCCCATAATAGGGTGCGAATACTCTAACCAGTATGACTTTGTTCATGGCCCCGGAGATGGGCTACCCAGTGATGATCTTATGCCCGACGTCATTCACGAGGATATCTAGACTTACACCTACGTGAATGGTCACGCACAAGATCCGAAGAATATAGGACCAGCAGAAGAGGGGATTACCGCGTCAACTGTCTACCTACCTGGTGCGATGCGTGTTATGCCTCTTCTGAGGCAGCCTGAAGAATTAAGGAGCTTCTCCAGTGTCACGCCCCAATCTCCCGCAGGCAAATCGGTCGTTTCCGCTAGGCGGGAATCACCTCGCCAGCGCTCCCGCGGAACGATCGCTTGACCCATCCGGGCGTGATGCCGCACGAGCGTGAACCGCGCCCGTGCAAGGCCGTGATTCATTGGCTGGCGGTAAGAGTTCTAAGCCACAGTGTCGCACAGATTATCCGAGTGCAGCGGAGTCATGAACGCATAGGCGATCGGTAACAGGTTCACTGAGTCGACAAATATAGCGGAAGCATTGAAACACAAATTGAAGTAAAGCAAGCTCTTTTATTGATATGAACATGTGTTACAGGCGGCGTATAGCCGAGATTACAAGTCGCTCAAGCCTCTCTCTCTGAAACAGTAAAAGCGTGCCAAGTGGCTACAACTGTGGAATGATTGTACAGGCGATGTTCAGGCTATGTTTGGGCTATGTTCGCAACATTATGTCTTGTATATGTGCTTCTGTTCCGGACGCACCGTTGCTTCGGAGTGATGTCCATGCCTTAGCACGCATATTGGAGGCGTCCGCACCGAATGAGGTTCTCCCGCACCCTGCACACAAACTGGTGGATTATCAGTACATTGAATGCACTGGTGGGGAAGCTACTCGCCCGCTCGACAAATCCAAACACGTAATACAGGTTCCGTGCACAACTATTAAGTTGTCTTTCTAGTTGCCTTAGGATCAGTTCATGCAAGATTTGAATAGCCTAACGTGTCGGGCAGTGCGCCGTGCGATGTTTGAGGAAACACGGCGAGACTTACCATCTCCTTCCCTGTCCAAGGCAAACATTGTTAATTCAAGCACGGGCAAGTATAAGCATTCAGGAGCATAGCATATGCAAACATGAGGGTCATTATTTTCAGATCGTTCAGGTGTTCAGTTCATTGATGCTATGCAATGACTCGCACGCGGATAGCCGCTAAGCGAGGATGACTTATCTATATGAACAGAAGTCACTGGCATAGCCATAAAGGACCAGATGTAGTCTCAGGGTCAAGGATGAAGTGCAAGCAACAGAAACGATGGGCCTTGCACTTATCCCGTCGAAACAGACGACTACGCTTGTAGTCTCATGGTCGAGGATGAAGTGCAAGCATGCAGAAACGGAGAGCCTTGCACTTATCCCGCCTAAACAGACGACTACCAGAAGTTCCGTCTAGACCGGGTCGGCCCCAGTGCCCCGGTGACCGCCCGCAGAACCGAATGACCTTGTTTCCAAGTTGTCCGCGACATGCAGGTCAGGGTCTCAGATTAAGTACAGAAACAAGTCCGTGGCAGAATATATATATGGAACAAGTCCGGTATGGAACGAGTTCGAGACAGAATATATATATGACTTGTTGAGGCAGAGTTCAGTAGTTGCTCCACGAGCTGTGATTCAGGGATTTATTTATTCTTGGTGCAGATTCCCTAGTTCAGAATTTGCCTTGGTGACCTAACGGTCCCGGATACTTGCAGGTTTATTCAGGCATGGAACGACTACGTAGTAGTCTTCCAGGGTTTGGATGAAAACATGGCAACATTACAAGCAGACAAGCATGTGTTTCTAAGGAATATAAGCAAGCACGTTTGCTCGGACCCGAAGGTAAGCCGAGAGTTAGATCGTTAAGGGACTTGGCATGCGAGGGTCTGAATACAAGCAGTATTTCTTTTCCATGTTCTAGCAAGCAGTACCAGTTAGGATTATTCCTTTAGCTAGGTGCGTTGGATTTATTAGCATGCAGGGGGTGAATCACCTAGTGACTAGCATAAATATTCCAGATTTTATGTGTGCTGGCTAAGCAAAGACAAGTTTACCGTAGCCACCCACCTTAGCGATGATTCGTCTCGGTAGAGCGATACGCCTAAGCGAGCCACTGAAAGCCTAAGCCGGGATTCCTGTAGGGACAAGTCTGGATATCTTTTGCTTTTTATTTGATGCAAGGCGGGTCGGGACAGTTGCACTATTGCCGTTTGAGACGGCAGTCCGCTAGAACGAAACGGGGTGTTACATCCTACCTAACTCAGAAAAAGTCTCGTCCTCGAGACTTACTGAGGACAAGCAGTAATCTAGGGTTGAGGCAATCCTAGACAAGTCGTTGTACTTGTTCATTTGGATATTCACTTGCACAAGCGTCGAAATTAGCATATCGCTTAGACTGGATCGTGCGCACTTTCGAAGTGCACTTCTAGCGTGAACACATCAACCAGCTTAGTGATAGCGAAGTCTCAGCACTCGAGTTTTACCTTTTCCTAAGTCTTGGATGGTGCACTAGTTCAAGGCGTCCCTCGAATAGATGCATTCAACCAAACTTAGAGTTAGTGAAAATTCGGACAAGCTACTAGCGATACTCTCAAGGGTTCGCACAGGTTGGCACAAAGGCCACTCGCAGCATACAACCAGACAAGCAATCATATCATTCAAAATGCATTTTGAAAGTATTTAAAGTTATTGTTGGAATATTCCATCGAGGCATTGAGAGAGAGCGTGCACATAACCCACGAACGAGCTTTCGAAACAGAGATATCGAATCGAATTCCAAAGGCGTAGAAGCCAGGCTCTGATACCAACATGTCACGCTCTGATCTCCCGCAGGCAAATCGGCCGTTCCCGCTAGGCGGGAATCACCCTCGCCAGCGCTCCCGCGGAACGATCGCTTGACCCATCCGGGCGTGATGGCGCACGAGCGTGAACCGCGCCCGTGCAAGGCCGTGATTCATTGGCTGGCGGTAAGAGTTCTAAGACACAGAGTCACACAGATTGTCCGAGTGCAGCGAAGTCATGAACGCATAGGCGATCGGTAACAGGTTCACTGAGTCGACAAATATAGCGGAAGCATTGAAACACAAATTGAAGTAAACCAAGCTCTTTTATTGATATGAACATGTGTTTCAGGCGGCGTATAGCCGAGATTACAAGTCGCTCAAGCCTCTCTCTCTGAAACAGTAAAAGCGTGCCAAGTGGCTACAACAGTGGAATGATTGTACAGGCGATGTTCAGGCTATATTCGGGCTATGTTCACAACATTATGTCTTGTATATGTGCTTCTGTTCCGGACGCACTGTTGCTTCGGAGTGATGTCCACGCCTTAGCACGCACATTGGAGGCGCCCGCACCGAACGAGGTTCTCCCGCACCCTGCACACAAACTGGTGGATTATCAGTACATTGAATGCACTGGTGGGGAAGCTACTCGCCCGCTCGACAAATCCAAACACGTAATACAGGTTTCGTGCACAACTATTAAGTTGTCTTTCTAGTTGCCTTAGGATCAGTTCATGCAAGATTTGAATAGCCTAACGTGTCGGACAGTGCGCCCTGCGATGTTTGAGGAAACACGGCGAGACTTACCATCTCCTTTCCTGTCCAAGGCAAACATTGTTAATTCAAGCACGGGCAAGTATAAGCATTCAGGAGCATAGCATATGCAAACATGAGAGTCGTTATTTTCAGATCGTTCAGGTGTTCAGTTCATTGATGCTATGCAATGACTCGTACGCGGATAGCCGCTAAGCGAGGATGACTTATCTATATGAACAGAAGTCGCTGGCATAGCCATAAAGGACCAAATATAGTCTCAGGGTCGAGGATGAAGTGCAAGCAATAGAAACGATGGGCCTTGCACTTATCCCACCGAAACAGACGACTACGCTTGTAGTCTCACGGTCGAGGATGAAGTGCAAGCATGCAGAAACGGAGAGCCTTGCATTTATCCCGCCAAAACAGACGACTACCAAAAGTTCCGTCTAGACCGGGTCGGCCCCAGTGCCCCGGTGACCGTCCGCAGAACCGAATGACCTTGTCTCCAAGTTGTCCGCGACATGCAGGTCAGGGTCTCAGATTAAGTACAGAAACAAGTCCGTGGCAGAATATATATATGGAACAAGTCCGGTATGGAACGAGTTCGAGACAGAATATATATATGACTTGTTGAGGCAGAGTTCAGTAGTTGCTCCACGAGCTGTGATTTAGGGATTTATTCATTCTTGGTGCAGATTCCCTAGTTCAGAATTTGCCTTGCTGACCTAACGGTCCCGGATACTTGCAGGTTTATTCAGGCACGGAACGACTACGTAGTAGTCTTCCGGGGTTTGGATGAAAACATGGCAACATTACAAGCAGACAAGCATGCGTTTCTAAGGAACATAAGCAGGCACATTTGCTCGGACCCGAAGGTAAGCCGAGAGTTAGATCGTTAAGGGACTTGGCATGCGAGGGTCTGAATACAAGCAGTATTTCTTTTCCATGTTCTAGCAAGCAGTACCAGTTGGGATTATTCCCTTAGCTAGGTGCGTTGGATTTATTAGCATGCAGGGGGTGAATCACCTAGCGACTAGCATGAATATTCCAGATTTTATGTGTGCTGGCTAAGCAAAGACAAGTTTACCGTAGCCACCCACCTTAGCGATGATTTGCCTCGGTAGAGCGATACGCCTGAGCGAGCCTCTGAAAGCCTAAGCCGGGATTCCTGTAGGAACAAGTCTGGATATCTTTTGCTTCTCATTTTAGGCAAGGCAGGTCGGGACAGTTACACTATTGCCATTTGAGACGGCAGTCCGCTAGAACGGAATGGGGTGTTACATCCTACCCAACTCAGAAAAAGTCTCGTCCTCGAGACTTACTGAGGACAAGCAGTAATCTAGGGTTGAGGCAATCCTAGATAAGTCGTTGTACTTGTTCATTTGGATATTCACTTGCACAAGCGTCAAAATCAGCATATCGCTTAGACTGGATCGTGCGCACTTTCGAAGTGCACTTCTAGCGTGAACTTGTCAACCAGCTTAGTGATAGCGAAGTCTCAGCACTCGAGTTTCACCTTTTCCTAAGTCTTGGATGGTGCACTAGTTCAAGGCATCCCTCGAATAGATACATTCAACCAAACTTAGAGTTAGTGAAAATTCGGACAAGCTACTGGCGATACTCTCAAGGGTTCGCACAGGTTGGCACAAAGGCCACTCGCAGCATACAACCAGACAAGCAATCATATCATTCAAAATATATTTTGAAAGTATTTAGACTTATTGTTGGAACATTCCATCGAGGCATTGAGAGAGAGCGTGCACATAACCCACGAACGAGCTTTCGAAACAGAGATATCGAATCGAATTCCAAAGGCGTAGAAGCCAGGCTCTGATACCAACATGTCACGCCCCGATCTCCCGCAGGCAAATCGGCCATTTTCGCTAGGCGGGAATCACCCTCGCCAGCGCTCGCGCGGAACGATCGCTTGACCCATCAGGGCGTGATGCCGCACGAGCATGAATCGCGCCCGTGTAAGGCCGTGATTCATTGGCTGGCGGTAAGAGTTCTAAGCCACAGAGTCGCACAGATTGTCTGAGTGCAGCGGAGTCATGAACGCATAGGCGATCGATAACAGGTTCACTGAGTCGACAAATATAGCGGAAGCATTAAAACACAAATTGAAGTAAAGCAAGCTCTTTTATTGATATGAACATGTGTTACAGGCGGCGTATAGTCGAGATTATAAGTCGCTCAAGCCTCTCTCTCTGAAACAGTAAAAGCGTGCCAAGTGGCTACAACTGTGGAATGATTGTACAGGCGATGTTCAGGCTATGTTCGGGCTATGTTCATAATATTATGTCTTGTATATGTGCTTCTGTTCCGGACGCACCGTTGCTTCGGAGTGATATCCACGCCTTAGCACGCACATTGGAGGCATCCGCACCGAACGAGGTTCTCCCGCACCCTGTACACAAACTGGTGGATTATCAGTACATTGAATGCACTGGTGGGGAAGCTACTCGCCCGCTCGACAAATCCAAACACGTAATACAGGTTCCGTGCACAACTATTAAGTTGTCTTTCTAGTTGCCTTAGGATCAGTTCATGCAAGATTTGAATAGCCTAACGTGTCGGGCAGTGCGCCGTGCGATGTTTGAGGAAACACGGCGAGACTTACCATCTCCTTCCCTGTCCAAGGCAAACATTGTTAATTCAAGCACGGGCAAGTATAAGCATTCAGGAGCATAGCATATGCAAACATAAGGGTCGTTATTTTCAGATCGTTTAGGTGTTCAGTTCATTGATGCTATGCAATGACTCGCACGCGGATAGCCGCTAAGCGAGGATGACTTATCTATATGAACAGAAGTCGCTGGCATAGCCATAAAGGACCAGATGTAGTCTCAGGGTCGAGGATGAAGTGCAAGCAACAGAAACGATAGGCCTTGCACTTATCCCGCCGAAACAAACGACTACGCTTGTAGTCTCACGGTCGAGGATGAAGTGCAAGCATGCAGAAACGGAGAGCCTTGCACTTATCCCGCCAAAACAGACGACTACCAGAAGTTTCGTCTAGACCGGGTCGGCCCCAGTGCCCCGATGACCGCCCGCAGAACCGAATGACCTTGTTTCCAAGTTGTCCGCGACATGCAGGTCAGGGTCTCAGATTAAGTACAGAAACAAGTCCGGTATGGAACGAGTTCGAGACAGAATATATATATGACTTGTTGAGGCAGAGTTCAGTAGTTGCTCCACGAGCTGTGATTCAGGGATTTATTCATTCTTGGTGCAGATTCCCTAGTTCAGAATTTGCCTTGGTGACCTAACGGTCCCGGATACTTGCAGGTTTATTCAGGCACGGAACGACTATGTAGTAGTCTTCCGGGATTTGGATAAAAACATGGCAATATTACAAGCAGACAAGCATGCGTTTCTAAGGAACATAAGCAGGCACGTTTGCTCGGAACCGAAGGTAAGCCGAGAGTTAGATCGTTAAGGGACTTGGCATGCGAGGGTCTGAATACCAGCAGTATTTCTTTTCCATATTCTAGCAAGCAGTACCAGTTGGGATTATTCCCTTAGCTAGGTGCGTTGGATTTATTAGCATGCAGGGGGTGAATCACCTAGCGACTAGCATGAATATTCCAGATTTTATGTGTGCTGGCTAAGCAAAGACAAGTTTACCATAACCACCCACCTTAGCGATGATTCGCCTCGGTAGAGCGATACGCCTGAGCGAGCCTCTGAAAGCCTAAGCCGGGATTCCTGTAGGTACAAGTCTGGATATCTTTTGCTTCTAATGAATCACCCTCGCCAGCGCTCCCGCGGAACGATCGCTTAACCCATCCGGGCGTGATGCCGCACGAGCGTAAAACACGACCGTGCAAGGCCGTGATTCATTAGCTGGCGATAAGAGTTCTAAGCCACAGAGTCGCACAGATTGTCCGAGTGCAGCGGAGTCATGAACGCATAGCGATTCGGTAACAAGTTCTCTGAGTTGACAAATATAGTGGAAGCATTGAAACACAAGTTTGAAGTAAAGCAAGCTCTTTTATTGATATGAACATGTGTTACAGGCGGCGTATAGCCGAGATTACAAGTCGCTCAAGCCTCTCTGAAACAGTAAAAGCGTGCCAAGTGGCTTCATTTGTGGAATGTTTGTTCAGGCGTTGTTCGGGCTATGTTCACAACATTATGTCTTGTATATGTGCTTCAGTCCCGGACGCACCATTGCTTCGGAGTGATGTCCACGCCTTAGCACGCACGTTGGAGGCGTCCGCACCGAACGAGGTTCTCCCGTACCCTGCACACAAACTGGTGGATTATCAGTACATTGAATGCACTGGTGGGGAAGTTACTCGCCCGCTCGACAAATCTAAACACGTAATACAGGTTCCGTGCACAACTATTAAGTTGTCTTTCTAGTTGCCTTAGGATCAGTTTTATGATTTAAAGAGAGGTGGGGTCGGATGTGGCCCATATAGCTGAGGGAAGAGAGGGCTATGTTTACAACATTTTGTCTTGTATATGTGCTTCAGTCCCGGACGCACCGTTGCTTCGGAGTGATGTCCACGCCTTAGCACGCACGTTGGAGGCGTCCGCACCGAACGAGGTTCTCCTGTACCCTGCACACAAACTGGTGAATTATCAGTACATTGAATGCACTGGTGGGGAAGTTACTCGCCCGCTCGACAAATCCAAACACGTAATACAGGTTCCGTGCACAACTATTAAGTTGTCTTTCTAGTTGCCTTAGGATCAGTTTTATGCAAATATTGAATAGCCTAGTTCGTGAGGCAGTGCGTCGTGCGATATGAGAGGAACACGGCGAGACTTACCATTTGGCCTTCCCTGTCGAAGGCAAACATTGTTAATTCAAGCACGGGCAAGTATAAAACATTCAGGAGGCATACTTGATGAAAACCAAACCAATAGCATATGCAACATGAGAGTCATTTTATCATGATCGTTCAGGTGTTTAGTTGTTCATTGATGTGATGCAGTGACTCGCATGCGGATAGCCGCTAAGCGAGGATGACTTATCTATATGAACAGTTGTCGCTGGCAAAACCATAAAGGACCGTTTATAGTCTCTGGGCGGTTGGGTGCGAGAGTTCTAGTGTCGCTACACGTCACCTCGCCCGGGACGGTATGGAGCGAGACGCTAGGCCATTGGAGCGTTCACTCCATGCCGCCCACTCACGTTCGACTATCAGAAAGTTCCGTCCGGATCAGATCGGCTCCGGTGCCCCGGTGTAGGCGTCCGCAGGAACTTGAACGTTCAATACCTTATGCACAGGTTGTCCGCGATATGCAGTTGTTGGGTCAGTCAATTATCACGAGATACACGGGAACAGGAGTGCACTGGAACTTGAGGACGCTAATGCACTTTGAACACGAGAACACGGATACTTGAATCTTGATTCTGTACAGTGATTGACTTGTCTTGATGCATTCCCCTGGTTCGGGGCTACCTGATGACCCAACGGTCTTAGATACTTGCAGGTAAAATCATGCACGGAACGACTGCTTGGTGGTCTTCCGAGGTTTGAATGAAAATAAGGCAACTTTAAAACAGACAAGCATGCGTTTCTAAGGAACATAAGCAGGCACGTTGCTCGGACCCGAAGGTAAGCCGAGAGATGAAATCGTTAGGGACTTAGCATGCGAGGGTCTGAACATAAGAAGTATTTCATTTCCATGTTCTATCAAGCAATACAAGTTGGGATTATTCCTTTAGCTAGGTGCGTTGGATTTATTAGCATGCAGGAGTGAATCACCTAGCGACTAGCATAAACATTCCAGATTTTATGTGTGCTGGCTAAGCAAAGACAAGTTCACCGTAGCCACCCACCTTAGCGATGATTCGCCTCGGTAGAGCGATACGTCAAACGAGCCTCTGAAAGTCCAAGCCGGATTCCTGTAGGGACAAGTCTGGATATCCTTTGCTTCTTGATCGAGGCAAAGCGGATCGGGACAGTTGCACTTTTACCGTTTGAGATGGCAGTCCGCTTGAGCGGAACAGGGTGTTACATCCTACCCAACTCAGAAGAAGTCTTGTCCTCGAGACTTACTAAGGACAAGCAGTAATCTAGGGTTGAGGCAATCCTAGATAAGTCGTTTGTACTTGTTCATTTGGATATTCACTTGCACAAGCATCAAAATCAGCATATCGCTTAGACTGGATCGTGCGCACTTTCGAAGGGCCCCTCTAGCGTGAACACGTCAACCAGCTCAGTGATAGCGAAGTCTCAGCACTCGAGTTTCATCTTTTTCTAAGTCTTGGATGGTGCACTAGTTCAAGGCATCCCTCGAATAGTTGCATTCAACCCAACTTAGGTTAGTGAAAATCGGACAAGCTACTAGCGATACTCTCAAGGGTTCGCACAGGTTGGCACAAAGGCCACTCGCAGCATACAACCAGACAAGCAATCATATCATTCAAAACGCATTTTGAAAGTATTTAGACTTATTGTTGGAATATCCCATCGAGGCATTGAGAGAGAGCGTACACATAACCCACAAACGAGCTTTTGAAACAGAGATATCGAAATGAAGTCCAAAGGCGTAGAAGCCAGGCTCTGATACCATTCTTTCACGCCCCGATCTCCCGCAGGCAATCGGTCGTTCCCGCAAGGAGGAAATCACCCTCGCCAGCGCTCCCGCGGAACGATCGCTTAACCCATCCGGGCGTGATGCCGCACGAGCGTGAACCGCGCCCGTGCAAGGCCGTGATTCATTGGCTGGCGATAAGAATTCTAAGCCACAGAGTCGCACAGATTGTTCGAGTGCAGCGGAGTCATGAACGCATAGCGATTCGGTAACAAGTTCTCTGAGTTGACAAATATAGCGGAAGCATTGAAACACAAGTTTGAAGTAAAGCAAGCTCTTTTATTGATATGAACATGTGTTACAGGCGGCGTATAGCCGAGATTATAAGTCGCTCAAGCCTCTCTGAAACAGTAAAAGTGTGCCAAGTGGCTTCATTTGTGGAATGTTTGTTCAGGCGTTGTTCGGGCTATGTTCACAACATTATGTCTTGTATATGTGCTTCAGTCCCGGACGCACCGTTGCTTCGGAGTGATATCCACGCCTTAGCACGCACGTTGGAGGCGTCCGCACCGAACGAGGTTCTCCCGTACCCTGCACACAAACTGGTGGATTATCAGTACATTGAATGCACTGGTGGGGAAGTTACTCGCCCGCTCGACAAATCCAAACACATAATACAGGTTCCGTGTACAACTATTAAGTTGTCTTTCTAGTTGCCTTAGGATCAGTTTCATGATTTAAAGAGAGGTGGGGTCGGATGTGGCCCATATAGCTGAGGGAAGAGAGGGCTATGTTCACAACATTATGTCTTGTATATGTGCTTCAGTCCCGGACGCACCGTTGCTTCGGAGTGATGTCCACGCCTTAGCACGCACGTTGGAGGCGTCTGCACCGAACGAGGTTCTCCCGTGCCCTGCACACAAACTGGTGGATTATCAGTACATTGAATGCACTGGTGGGGAAGTTACTCGCCCGCTCGACAAATCCAAACACGTAATACAGGTTCCGTGCACAACTATTAAGTTGTCTTTCTAGTTGCCTTAGGATCAGTTTTATGCAAATATTGAATAGCCTAGTTCGTGAGGCAGTGCGCCGTGCGATATGAGAGGAACACGGCGAGACTTACCATTTGGCCTTCCCTGTCCAAGGCAAATATTGTTAATTCAAGCACGGGCAAGTATAAAACATTCAGGAGGCATACTTGATGAAAACCAAACCAATAGCATATGCAACATGAGAGTCATTTTATCATGATCGTTCAGGTGTTTAGTTGTTCATTGATGCGATGCAGTAACTCGCATGCGGATAGCCGCTAAGCGAGGATGACTTATCTATATGAACAGTTGTCGCTGGCAAAGCCATAAAGGACCGTTTATAGTCTCTGGGCGGTTGGGTACGAGAGTTCTAGTGTCGCTACACGTCACCTCGCCCGGGACGGTATGGAGCGAGACGCTAGGCCATTGGGGCGTTCACTCCATGCCGCCCACTCACGTTCGACTATCAGAAAGTTTCGTCCGGATCGGATCGGCTCCGGTGCCCCGGTGTAGCCGTCCACAGGAACTTGAACGTTCAATACCTTGTGCACAGGTTGTCCGCGACATGCAGTTGTTGGGTCAGTCAATTATCATGAGATACACGGGAACAGGAGTGCACTGGAACTTGAGGACGCAAATGCACTTTGAACACGAGAACATGGATACTTGAATCTTGATTCTGTACAGTGATTGACTTGTCTTGATGCATTCCCCTGGTTCGGGGCTGCCTGATAACCCAACGGTCTTAGATACTTGCAGGTAAAATCATGCACGGAACGACTGCTTGGTGGTCTTCCGGGGTTTGAATGAATACAAGGCAACTTTAAAACAGACAAGCATGCGTTTCTAAGGAACATAAGCAGGCACGTTGCTCGGACCCGAAGGTAAGCCGAGAGATGAAATCGTTAGGGACTTAGCATGCGAGGGTCTGAACATAAGCAGTATTTTATTTCCATATTCTATCAAGCAATACAAGTTGGGATTATTCCCTTAGCTAGGTGCGTTGGATTTATTAGCATGCAGGGGGTGAATCACCTAGCGACTAGCATAAACATTCCAGATTTTATGTGTGCTGGCTAAGCAAAGACAAGTTCACCGTAGCCACCCACCTTAGCGATGATTCGCCTCGATAGAGCGATACGTCAAACGAGCCTCTGAAAGTCCAAGCCAGATTTCTGTAGGGACAAGTCTGGATATCCTTTGCTTCTTGATCGAGGCAAAGCGGGTCGGGACAGTTGCACTTTCGCCGTTTGAGATGGCAGTCCGCTTGAGCGAAACGGGCTGTCACGCCCCGGTCCCGTCCGGGCCGCCGCTCCGTCCTGCCCCGCCCCGTGCTACCGAGATTTAACGAACCGGGCATGAATCACCGTGCCTCGGCGCACCGGACGCGAATCACCGCGTCCGTCCCGCGGGCGCGAGGGAGGAAGGGGAGCTAATCGAATGGCCCGAGTCGAGCTTTCGGGGGACGTGATGCCGCACGGGCCTGGGGTTGCGCCCGTGCAAGGCCAATCGTTTAAGTTGATAGTTGGCTATCATCGCATCAATCGAGTAAGCAGCGGAAAGGAACTTGTTGCAATTCAATGCATTTAGCCAACTGAGCGTTCGGGACAACCGAGGCAACTTGGGTTTCCTTTAGCAAAGGCACACGTTCGTTCCATACATTATGCCCCCTTATACGATAGCATTCTCGGGGCAACAATCGAAACCAGGATTCCGGGTCTTCGGGACTGTGGCACGCCTATCGCTCCCTCGGACGATCCAGTACCTGCGAGCAAGTAAACTGTTGGTGGGTCAGCACTTTATACAAGTTCTGGTGAGATAAAACAACTGAACAGAAATAAGCATTCACTCAAACAGGCACTAAGTAATCATGTTATAAAATATTACATTACTAGTGATCTTTCTAGTTTTACCTAGGTTCGTTTCATGCAGTTCTAGCAGAGTCATATTACTTGTTTGGAAACATGTTTGGAAACAGAGTTTCATATTGAATATGCAAGTCAGCAAGCCGTTCATGTTTCAGGGTGTGCGCAGTGTGTCTCGTGCGACTCGAGGGTCAGATGCAAAGCTAGACACACAATACACGATCTTAGGGGCAGTCACTATCCAAGCCAACACAATGACTTAGCTATATGCAGGACGGTCCCCGAGTATCTCAGGATCGGCAGCTGGTGGAACAGCATACCAATGACTCATTCTCTGAAGCTAATGGCAGCTGTGACCCATGGTGGCATGGACGCATGCAGTTCAGCTCTCCACCAAAAGCCATTGTCCGACCGCGTGCGAATGCATGGAACACTTTCAAATAAACTCTAGTATGCAGATGAGACGAACGAACCATCAGAACAGTTATCGTTGTTGCGGGGCAATCCGACTTATCACTTGAACACGTTCAGGCACAGTATGGTTCTCTCGAAGCATAGACGATAGTGAACATGTTCATGCACTCTAAGCAGGCGATTCAGGATTCTCGTTAAGCAGACATTGTTTCAAAGACAAGCTAGGTGAGTTCGTTCATTAACATGCAAGGCAGGTTCTATCATTCTCTTAAGAAAATATTGCAAGCAAAAACTCAGGTTATTATTAAGGCGTGCAAGAATCAGAGAACGAAGTTCTGCCCACTCACCTTGATATATAACGCCGGCGCGGAACGGGGCGTTACAGCGGGTCGGGACAGTTGCACTATTGCCGTTTGAGACGGCAGTCCGCTAGAACGGAACGGGGTATTACATCCAGCACACTAGAGGGAATCAGGAACATTGATCACCAGCCTAAAACCCATTTAGAAGTTAAAGCCAAAGAGTCAGAGATAGAGGAAATGACACTGCTCCAAAATATGTCCAACATGTTCAAAGGGCAATTAACTACCGTCAACCTAGCCTGGGAGGTAAAGAGGTGACTGAAGAATGAGCAAGGGAAGGAGGGCAACCTAAAGAAGATGCTAGCGATAAGGCCCCCAGTTCGAGAATCACTAGAGGCCATCACTTTATGGGACTTATTTAAAATAGTTGGTGTCCTAATTGGTAAAATGAATTCTATGTTAAAAGGGCAATTAACTACCATCAACCCAACCTGGGAGGTAAATAGGTGACTGAAGAACGAACAAGGGAAGGAGGGAAACCTGAGGAAGATGCTAGCGAACAAGGCCCCCAGTTCGAGAATCACTAAAGGCTATCACTTTATGAGACTTGTTTAAAATAGTTGGTGTTCTAATTGGTAGAATAAATTCTATTGTGTAATTGGGATATGTCCAAGACTTGGTCACGGGGTCATAGATATTGGTTGTAAGTGACACTTTTTCCTTCTATAATATTTACCTTTTTTGGTATATATATATATACCTTATTCTGTCCTGAAGGGCCCGAAGGCCATGTCACAACCCGAAGGCCTCCGCATCTGCACCGCGTCGCACTACAACTGCACCTGCACCCAGTCCGAACCGCATCCGGCGCACCCGCACATTTAATTTCCCAAGAGAAATTGAAGTGTCACCCTCGTTGCTCGAACTAGAAACTTCCTGGGGGGATGCCTCCCTGTCCTACCACTATATATATATATATATATATATATGGGCTTGTTGACTTTCTCTTGAATTCTTGCATCCGTTCTTGATGAGAATGCAGTATGCATACTGATGGAAACAAAGTCGTTGGTATTTGTTTTCCCATAGAGGCTTAAGATACAATAAATCGGATCTTTGTTTTAGTACTCTGATAATACAAATTTGTTTCTTAGGGATTCAAAAGGATCAAAAGAGTTACACGAGTTAATAAAGTGGAGTATGTCTGATTCTAGATTGGACCCTATGCCTCTTACACGTAATATATTTTGTTAGTTCTTGATAGCAAAGAACCCATAAAACTATCAGAGGGAGTTTGAGTACATATTAGCTTCTGTTTTGCCTTTGACGAGTATGAAAGTTAACTACATCTAGTTAGTAAAGATCTAATAATGCTAAGAAGCCTGGAATATCGAATAACTTCTTCTTCTTTTTCCATTTTAGGACAGATATGCAAGTTGTAATTGTTGCAGATAGTAGTTTTCATTGACTAGCAAATCCGATGAACTCAATTTTTCTCTGATAAAACTACATGCATGCTTTGGCTCTTAACTTTGTTTGTAGGACATAGGATCATTAAACACCGATTATATGCATTTAAATTTCTCTGTGTTTCTTGTTTAATGTGTCCGAGCAAAACTGCACCAATTGTTCTATTAATTAATCGTCCAATAGCCCCATCCTTAGTTGCTATGGCGTGTGTGTGTTTTCTTTTTCTTGCCATGCGTGAAATTATTTTCGGTTATGGACTTTCTCACTAATGAAACTGACCTAATAAACCCAAACTCTGTGCAGAGCATCTGTTGATTAAAATGCTGATTAAACCAATTATGGGTATTGGATTTTGTACTTGTTCCTCTGTTGTACGAGGAACATCTATGATGGTGTAATCTAATCTTATATATGTTTTGAGTGGGAGTGTTAGGCTTGGAGACGATCACAGAGGGGGTTGTATATGAATGTGTGCTACATGATTGGTTTGTCAGTAATCGATGTTCTTGTTTACAAAATAGCATATTCGGGTTTCTTGGTCAATTGGACCTTAGAAAGCTCACTTTGGGACTTGTATGGCTGTGAAATTTGGGAAATATACAACGTAGATTTCATTCACCTATCAGAAGGAGTATATATACAAAGGTAATACTATATTTATAAAGGGAGAGAGGACCAGTCCAACAAAATACACCGGATTATAAATACTAACACTCCCCTTAAGTTGGAACATGTATATCTTGCATGTCCATATTGATACATAAAGTGGTGAATTGAGTACATGAACGTGACTTGGTAAATAGGTCGGCAATGAATGTAGTGGAGATCTGCTTGGTCATAATAGTGTCGCAAACAAAATAATAGTCCACCTTAATGTGTTTGGTCCTCTACCGGATTGCTAGCGACCCGAATATCATAATGCATAAGTAATGGCTCAGTGTACATGACACCAAGATCCACCATCGCACATCATCTAACAAACAGTGTGAGATAGCTCTCTGGCGAAGCACTAGATCAAGCGACCACTGTTTCTTACTCCTCCAAATAATAAAGTTTCCTCCAACATAATTACAATATTCCGATGTCGATCATTGATCACTTTTCGATCCAGCATAGTCAACATCATAGTAAGATTCAATCTTGAGATGTCCATGGAGTTGGTATAAGACTTCTTGATGTATCTCGTATCCAAAGAGCTATATCCAAATAACAACTCTTCCGGTTCTCCATGAACTGGCTAACCATCAAATGAATGTTGGCTAGAAGCAGCGGGTTGTAACCTTCGGGAGGTAAGAATAAAGAACACAATGTATTTGGAGAAAAAATATTTTATTTCTTACTTCAATATGAAACAAACTAATACACACATATTTATATAGTCCCTATGTAACAACTCAACCCTAAAAGCAAGTTAACAAAACCTATTAAAATGGATCTAACCCTAGTAAGGTGGATCTAAATTAGACAAGTTCCATTCCAAAAGGAATTGGTCAAATCTAGGTTATTTAACTAATATTCTCCTCCTTAATCTAGGTTTGATCAAGGTTGATAACTCCAAGCACCTGCTGCATCTCAGCGAACTTCACTTTGGCGAGAGCCTTCGTGAGAATGTCGGCACGTTGCTTTTCAGTGCTCACGAACTCCACCTTTATCTGCCCTCTTTCAACACACTCACGAATGAAATGAAAGCGAGTATCAATGTGCTTACTGCGCCCATGAAACACTGAATTCTTCATCAGCGCAATTGCAGACTTGTTGTCGACATAGAGCGTGACTGGCTTAGGTTCGCGGCCAGTCATTTCACTAACTAGATTCCTCAGCCACAAAGCTTGACACGCTGCAGCCGTTGCCACCATGAACTCAGCTTCGCAGGAGGACAACGTGACAGTTTTCTGCTTCTGAGATGCCCAAGTGATTAGGTTCTTGTTGAGGTAGAACGTCATTCCGCTGGTGCTCCTCCTGTCGTCGATATCTTCGACTAGGTTGCTATCGGTGAATCCGTGCAGTTCATCTTCACCATGTCCTTTTCCATACATGAGTCCATACTCAAGTGTTCCCTTCACATATCTGAGGATCTGTTTCACAGCCTGGTGATGCATGGTTGTTGGCTTCTCCTTGTACCTACTCACCATTCCGACAGCATAACAAAGGTCCGGGCGAGTATGAGTTAAGTACCTGAGACAGCCAATGATTCGCCTATATTGCGTCGGATCGACTGGTGTTCCTTCAAGGTTCTTGCTGAGTTGCAGTTTAGCTTCCATGGGATACCTGGTTGGATTACAATCTCCTATTCCAAACTGCTGCAAAACTCTCTTCGCATATGCTAATTGCTTTAGTATAATGCGATCACCCTGTTGGTCTACCTCTATACCAAGGTAGTAAGAGAGTAACCCAAGATCACTCATCTCAAATTTCTGCATCATTTGCTGCTTGTAAACTTTTACTGCAGTTGCTCTTGTGCCTGTGACGATTAAGTTATCAACGTACACTCCGATAATGAGTGCACCCTCCCTATTGCTCCTTGTGTACACAACATGCTCTTGAGTGCATCTGATGAATCCCAGCTCCTTTAAGCAGCTATCCAGGCGTGTGTTCCAGGCCTTCGGTGCTTGTCGCAAGCCATAGAGAGCCTTGGACAGCCTATACACTTTGTGCTCCTGGTTCTTGACGATGAAGCCTTCAGGTTGAGCTACATATACCTCCTCTTTGAGGTCACCATTCAGAAACGCAGATTTAACGTCCAAATGGTGAACCTCCCATCCGTGCTGGGCTGCGAGGGCAATGATCAAGCGAACTATGTCGAGTCTGGCAACTGGAGCAAATACTTCATCAAAATCAACTCCATGTTGCTGGACGTAGCCCTTTGCCACAAGTCTTACTTTGTGCTTGAGGATCTTGCCTTTACTGTCTCTCTTCACCTTGTATACCCATTTTAAACCAATGGATTTGTGCCCAGATGGTAACTCAGTAAGCACCCAAGTCCCATTCTTCTCGATGGCTTCAACCTCCTTCTTCATAGCTTTCCGCCATTCATGTTCAAGTGTAGCATCTTAAAAATTTGCCGGTTCTTCAGCCGACAAAAATAACATCTCTGGATCAAGAAAGGTCTCCTCAGTTTCAGCATATATGTCAACAATTGAGCGGTATCTCCTTGGCTCATTCGAGTCTATCGTCGGTGTGGGTGAGCCGCTCGATGTTGTGGCCGCAGCTTGTGGTGTAGTAGGCTCCCTTGATGCCATTGCCGCTCCGTGCGTCATAGGTGTTGTCGCATCTCCTATGCCCTCCGGCGTGTGCATAGCTGCGCCCACTGCTCTCTGTGGAGTGATCACTGTCTCGACAACAGGATCTTCGACTGAGAGTTCTACCCAGCCTTGTGGTTCGGTACCATCACCATTGTTCCAATCCCATCTCCTTTCTTTCTCGAACACAACATCCCTGCTCACATGGATCTGGCTACGTTGAGGATTATAGAGACTGTGTGCTTTGCAGCCCTCTTCCACGCCTAGGTACACCAATGGCGTGCTTCGGTCATCAAGTTTCTTATGATGAGGACCTGCAGTCTTCATGTGTGCGACACATCCAAACATCCTTAAGTGTTCGAGGTTTGGTTTCTTACCAGTCCAGGCTTCATACGGTGTGAGGGCACTGAGAGCTTTAGTTGGCAACCGGTTGAGCAGGTAAACAGCATGTCTGACCGCCTCGCCCCACATACTTCCAGGAATATGCATGCTCTTGAGCAAGCTCCTTGTCGTAGCCATCACGGTGCGATTACGACGCTCTACTACGCCGTTTTGTTGTGGTGTATATGGTGCGATGAGGTGTCATTGTATGCCTTCGCCTTCACAGAAGCTTGTGAATTCCTTGGACAGGAACTCACCTCCTCGATCAGTTCTTAGTGTCTTTATCTTGCTGTCACATTCATTCTCTACAAGAGACTTGAATTTCTTGAAAGAATTAAAGGCATCACTCTTTTCTTTGAGCATATACACCCACATCATGCGACTGAAGTCATCAACAAGTAGAAGAAAGTACTTGTTACCAGCAAGTGTAGCGGGTGTAATCGGGCCACAAATGTCAGTGTGCACAAGTTGCAGTGGCCTCTCAGCTCTGAAGCTTGCCTACAGAGAGAACGGTAGTCGTGCTTGTTTTGCGATGAGGCACCCTTCACAGAGCTGGTTTGGATGAGAAATCTTCGGCAGCCCGGTGGCCATTTCCTTCTCTGCCATCATTTTGAGCGCGAAGAAATTCACGTGTCCGAGCCTTGCGTGCCACAACCAGGCTGGGTCTTGTACGTTGGCCATTAGACATATCGGCCTGCAAGATTCAAGAGCTATCTTGTACAGGCGGTTAGGTGATCTCCTCACCTTCATCAGCAGAATGCCGTTCCTGTCGTACACCCTCAAGTAGGAACCGACAATCTCCACCTTGCTTCCATCTTCTGTTAATTGACCAAGGCTCAATATATTACTTATTAAACTTGGAATGAAGTATACCTCCGACAGAAGACGTTGTTCGCCATTCTTGCATTGGAACATGATTGATCCCCTGCCCTCAATCTGCACGGTTGAGCCATCACCGAACTTGACACGGCCGGTGATGTCCTGATCAAGGTCCTTGAACTTTCCTCGGTGGCCCGTTATGTGATTGCTAGCGCCATTGTCGAGGTACCACACATCGGTGTTGGCCTGCGCTTCTCCAGCACCTCGCAAGTCTGGTACTATCTTCTCTTCATTGAGCATGACAAGGTCAGGCGTCTCCTCCTGAGTCTCTCCCAGCAGCAATGCGGCCTCCTCGTCTTGCGCTCGTGAGAGGTTCGCCTCCTCATCACGATGTTTGTTGCGACACTCTGACGCATAGTGCCCATAGTTTTCACAATTGAAGCACTTGATTTTTGATTTGTCATGGTTGGAGCTTGAACCGCGAGTCCTCTCACCCTCCTGGTGTTACACTATTTGGCCGCCACGACCACCCCTGCCGCTCCAGCGGCCACGTCCACGGGGCTTGCCACGGCCCCGGTCGTCGCTAGAGTGCCCCTTTCCGCTCGACGATAAATCAGCGCCGCCTTTCTTCGATCGCGCCTGCCACTCAGCGTGAGTAAGCAGGAGTTGTCCATTGTTGCTCTCGCCTCGACCACGTATACGTTCTTCGTACGCTTTGAGGCGGCCGATCACTTCCTCGACCGGCATGGTCTCCATATCCACAAACTGCTCGATCGCAGCAACGACTTGCAGGTACTTGTCTGGGACGGAGACGAGCAACTTATTGACGATGACAACGTCCTCCATCTTTTCTCCCAATCTACGAATCTTGTTTGCGAGGGTCGTCAATTTTCCCACAAACTTATCGATGGAATCTGTTCCCTTCATACGCAAAACCTCGAACTCACTCTTCAAGGTTTGAATCCTTGCCTTCTTCACCCGATCTGCGCCGAGGTACATTGTCTTCAAGCTTTCCCAAGCCTCCTTAGCCGTTTTGTGCTTGGCCAGCTGGAGTACGATCTCCTCGGGGACAGCTTGAAAAATGCACGCCAATGCCATCTTATCTCTCTTCTTTTCTACGATCACCCCGGCCGCGGGTTCAATGGCGTCCCAAATGCCTTGAGCCTCCATGAAGACCTCCATCTTGATCGCCCAAGTGGAGTAGTTGACAGATGTCAGCATCGGGTAGTGCAAGGTTATGCTTCCCTCCTTTGTTGCTGGCGCCGTCGAGTGCTCGACGATTGACATCTTGTTGAGTCGAAGGTACTTTGGCTTACACTTGGCTCTGATACGAGATGTTGGCTAGAAGCAGCGGGTTGTAACCTTCGGGAGGTAAGGATAAAGAACACAATGTATTTGGAGAAAAAATGTTTTATTTCTTACTTCAATATGAAACAAACTAATACACACATATTTATATAGCCCCTATGTAACAACTCAACCCTAAAAGCAAGTTAACAAAACCTATTAAAATGGATCTAACCCTAGTAAGGTGGATCTAAATTAGACAAGTTCCATTCCAAAAGGAATTGGTCAAATCTAGGTTATTTAACTAATAATGAAATGTAAGTAGTTGAACTTCCCTACAACTCTTCTCTATTACAACAGCATATGCATATGGCCATGAGCGAGACAATTTTAAGATTGCAGTTGTAGAATTTGGCTCATGATCACAAAAACACATACATGGGCATAGCGAATAAATATAAGTGATCACATACTTTCATAGACTAAATGTAAGTCACCAAGAAATATATAAAGCTCACGTACAAACCATAAAAATCATAGAAGCTCATCTAAGGAATGAAAGACGAAAGAAGATTGTATGAAATAGGGCATGACTACCCGTGCACATGTTTCGGTAAGCTTGGTTTTATGGGCTCTTGGTGGTGGTTGGAACGGAGTCATGAGTGGACGGGAACCCTGGAATGAAAGGGATTTATGGAAAGGATGGCAACGATGGTAGATCAAATTTAGACAGGGTCGGCACCTCAGGCAGTGGTGGCAGCTCGACCTTTGGTAACGTGGGGGTCTCGGGATGTGGTGGCAGCTCGACCTTTGGCACCGTGGGGGTCTCGCGATACCTTTGGTACCGTGGGGGTCTCAGGATATGGTGATAGCTCGACCTTTGGTACTGAGTGGGCCTCAGGATATGGTGGCAGCTCGACCTTTAGCAGAGGTAGAAGTTTAACCTTTGGAATCGTTGGCACCTCAGGCAATACTGGTGGCAACTCAACCTTAGGGACGGCTGGAACCTCAGGCAACGGTGGCAGCTCAACTTTAGGAATAGTTGGTACATCAGGTAGGTGTGGCAAGTCAACCTTAGGCAAGGTGGCCACCTCAGACAAGGGTGGAAGGTCAACCTTAGGCAAAATGGGCACCTCTGGCAGTGGCGGAAGCTCGACCTTAGGAAGCGGTGGAAGTTCAACCTTTGTCAGAGGTGGTAGACCATCCATTGTCTCGGTTTGTATCTTTGGTAACTCAAGCAAGTCAACCTTAGGCAATGCTGACACCTCGGGTTAGGAAGGTAGCTAAATTTAGGAATGCCCGGGATCTCAGGCAAGGGCGATAATGTAGGCTTGGGTAGAGTTGGCACTTCAGGGAATGGAGGAAGTGTGGGCTTTGGAAGTATTGGGGTGGTCGGGATCAGTGGTGGAGACTCTAGCAGGAGGCGAGCGGTATTGCAGGAACCGGTCAAAAAGATGAAAGCAAGAAAGAGGCTCATAGTGAAGAAAGTAGAGGTTAAGGCCATGGTGTTCAACGAGTATGTGAGTGATAAAGGATAGAGGCTAATGCTTTGCTATTTATATACTCATTTTCTTTTATATGTGTGTGTCGTGCGTGACTCAAATCAGTGGTAGTTTGGTAGTTGGCTTGCATGAGAGTGATTTTTTTATGTTGTTTGGAAAAATGCAAAAAAGGTGACGCAAGATATTATTTTTCATGTTATTAGTTCACCACCTTTTGATTTTATGGGGAAGAACCACAAAATTAGTATAACGAACATATCAGCACACTACATACACAATGATCATGTAGTCAGAGGCAACTTGAGTACATAATATATTAGCTTCTATTTTGCCTTTTGTAGAGTATAAAGCTCACTATAGCTAGTTTTCAAAGATCTGAGAATGCTAAAGCAATTAATTGACAATGGTTTTAGTTATTATTCTCTTGGAGCAAGGTTCATGCATGGGCATTGGCTGTTATTCTTGAGGCTTAACCAAAGATGGAAGAACGCGTGGTCGAGATCAGAGGTTCACAAAAAAGTTCTCACTCTGATTATTTTTAATTTCAACGAAGAACTATATAATGATCCTGATTACAACTTGCTCTCTAGATTACGAAGGAATCAGAAAAAATAAACTTCACGTTCTTCCTTGCACTCGCAGTTGCAGACGGATAGAACGAAATTACAACTAGCAGAACAGAAGTATTATATTAAGATATCCACTTGGTGTTGTAGCCAATATAGAACTATCTTTACTAGTAGAAAGAAAATACACCAACAATCCCCCACATATCTCAGTATATATGGGTTGAGTGTTCCCCACAGTGATTGTTCATCATGCATTAGATAGATGTTGCTTCGACTGGAATCTTCCCGTATGGGTCAAATAGCAGTATGATACAAGAATGGACTAAGCCTTGAATTATGTACCATAGTTGTAATTCTTTTCACTCACACAATGACATCAGTTGTGCTACCGGTTGCACATTGAAGGCCATGTGCATGCCTGGTTTTGGTGTATGTATTTTGGTTGTCTACAAGTTTTCCCTCAAGAGACGGCATGTATCTCTTTACATACACTATAGGTGAGATCTTTTAAATAGTCCTTGACATGAAGACTTGCGCTTCCTTGTGGTGCTACACCGCTATGACATGGCCTAAAGTCGAGGTTCACTCCCTCATGTAGTGTCATCCACTGTAGCATTTGGTCTCAGCCTCTTTGTAGTGCAAAACTATCCAACATGAAGCCTTGCACTTCCTTGTGGTGTTATGTCGCTGTGACATGGCTTTCTGCCGAGGACTTACATCTTCTACCTTTGTGGTGTCATACCACTGTAACATGAGGTCATCAACCTCGTTGTAGTGCTAACTACCACTCTTAATTCTATAACATTAGGCTACCTTCTTATGTGCGGTGCTACGCCGCTATGACATGACTTAATGTCGAGGATTTACATATTTTACCTATGTGGTGTCATGCAACTGTAGCATAAAATACAACTCCCTTGTAGTGCCAAAACTATGTGCTTTCTGCAATGCACACTGGACATTCACTCTGTACGAGAACTCATTAAGGCGTCAAAGCCATCCTCCCACAGGAAATATTCTGTTCAATAACAAATAGTCGACCACAGTGGTTCTGGGTACGTATCCCACAATGTCCCTGAGGACTACCCATTGTAACTGATATTCTCCCAGTCAATGGTCCTTCTTTGAACCAAAAGCTAGATGCCTAGTAGATTTCTTTTTGAACTAATAGAATAAAATTTTATGGTAGAATTACAAAGACTCAATATCATAATGCCTTCAAGCCCATTTTTCTTGCTGTGTCCTCGACCAGCTGGCACTTGAGACCCTTGGTGAACGGATCCGCCAGGTTTTCCTGGCTCTGAACTTCAATTACGGCAATGACTCCAGTCTTTATCAAATCATTCACTATCCTATGCCTCAACCTTACAGTCATTTTCTTACCATTGAAGAGGTCATTTGATGTCACTATTGTAGTTGCCCGGTTGTCGCAGTATATCGGTACTGCCAGAATCTGCGCACCAACCAATAAAAGATCATACATGAGCTCCCAAATCCATTCTACTTTATCTGCTGCAGTCGCCAGTGCATAAAACTCAGATTCCATCAAGGAATGAGAGAGTGTCACGCTCCAGTCCCAAAAATAAGCGGGACTAAGCCACGTGGCAATGGCCAGCTACGTCAACCGTGGACTCTTGCCCAACGGTAAACGTATAATTTGTCTATAGTTGGGTATTCTAGCATGCATAATCTATGGTTGGCCTATTACTGTATCTCAATCCACATGGGTAATGAAAGCTAGGCAGAACATATAATACTAAAGTTGGCCACCCGATAGCATTTATGTTTAAATATGTCCGAAACATAAGAACATGGACATACAAAACTAAACTCATATGAGTAGATTAGCGTGGGTAGCACAAGTGGCTCCTCACAAACATGTACTAAAGAAATACGAAAGATAAAGATAAAGATACGAGGTGAGGGTACCCACGGTTGTTCGAATACTGGCGCCTCAACCTGACTCCTCGGTGGCGTCGTAGCTGGATCCATCCTCTGTCACTCACGTCCCTGAAACCGGGATACACAAATCTAGCCCATCAATTTGGGGAGAGCGAGTGTCTAAAGGAAGCCGCAATCATAACAGTACACACAAATATATGAATAGGTATGTAATTAAGTCCATCCTATCAATTTAATCATAACAAAAGCAAGCTATAATAAGGTACGGATATGAAGTAAATATAATTTAACTAAAAACATGAGTTAAGAGATTTGGTAGGACATTCATACCTGCATGCGGATATGCCTACATATTAGTTACATAAAAATAATATATATACATATAATGACTGTAGATAAGAGAACATCCAAGTATCGCAGTGAAACACCAAAGTGCAAACATCAAAGGTAATCTAGTTAACACAAAATAATAAAATCAAGTTATTCTAAAGGTGCAAGTCAAGCAAGTTGTTACAAAATACAAGTCAAACAAGATGTTTCAAGTTAAGTCAAGCAAGTTGTTCCAAAATACAAGTTAAACAAGTTGTTCCAAGTTAAGTCAAGCAATATGTTCCAATCAGGGTTATGCAAGCTGTTCCAAATTTAATCTAAAAGTTTCCAAAAAATTTGGCAGTCTCCTTTATTTTTTATATGTTTCCAAACCTGCCATACACAAATAAACCATATATTTCTCTCCAGGCCTATTACAAGTCTATGGCACAACCCGTCGGACACACAAAACCAACCATAACCACACCATACCAGGCGCAACCTGCCGGAACAAAAACAATATCTCAAATATCATCTATGACTATACAATAAAGGTAATAAGGTAACTAACAAGAGCAGATATAAATAGTCTAACTAACATGGTTGTGCACTAGTAATACAAGAAAATAAATACTAGCTACTTCAAATCTAATCTACTGCCACCACTATGTATATATGATGCAAACTCATAGTTACGAAAACGAGATTACCCAAGCATTCAAGTTAACTAAGTATGTTTATACAGAATTGGTGGTCTAGGAAATACAGGCTATGCTAACCACTAAAAATCAAATTTATCTAATTATCATTAAATATATAACACTATTTAATCAACTACTTTAAATATACTTACGGTTGAAATTAAATGTACCATGATGAACGAAGGCACTTAAAGTCATAGGTATGAATTAACTTAGTTAGTCGATCAAGTTAATTGGGTTATTTAATCAAGAAAGTAAATTGAATTAAACTAAGCATGTAATCAATTTATGTTTGATTTACTAGTTATGGGTGCGAGTGACCACTCTCCTGAGGCTGAAGATAATGAATTCACTCGCGGTCACAATAGTCAAGTCCACTTTATGATGCACCCGTCTCACTGCACTGAATCAGCATCATGCAACCTGCTCAAACAACCTGATTTCTCAAGCTAAGAATACCAAAGTTCTGCTCCCAAAGCCATGCCTGAACGATCCAACGAGCCTAAATATATTAATAATAATAATAATAATATATACATTAGTCATTACGCTAAGGTACGCTAAGTACGTACAAAAGTATATCTATACATCTATTCTAGAATCTAACTCAAGTAAGGTGGTTCTAACTAGGTACACAACAAGGTTGGCTAGGCAAGAGTCTAAAAAGTGCACAAGTTTCAAGTCCCTCTAATCTCAATTTTAACCTCAAATATAATGTCACCACTTAAATGCATTGATCTCGTGTTAGGGTAGGTCCCAATATAATCATGTAAATGCTACATACTTCACCCTTAAGTTCAATGATCCAAACTCCACAAATATTTCATGTATCAACTCCATTTGAAATAATAATACTCATGTGTTCCCAAGTTATTCAAATCTGGACATTACGTACATTAGGTTCAAAATACTATATAAACTATGGTATTGCATATTTTAGAATCTAAACATCATCACAACACATCTAGGCATTATACCCTCTAATAATTTTGTCTTAGAACATGTTATATAGCATGGAACAATTAACTTTCTTTCCACTAGATACAGAAATTATCAAACTCGCACCAAAACAAGTCCAATCTTATTCACGACACTCATACAAATCTCATAGTATATAACCCTACACTTAACATTAAAAATTTGAGAATAAAAGAGTCCAAAATATAGGCTCAAAAAAATTATATTTGATGAGTGCTCAAACAGTAGTACTAAGATGTGTGTGTGTTCTAGTGTTCATGATACACAAGATGAAGAAGAGGAAGAAGATGATAGAGAACATGAAAGAGAAGAACAAAAAGATGAAGAGCATGCATATATATATATATATATATATATATATATATATATATATATATATATATATATATATATATATATATATATAAAGAGAGAGAGAGAGAGAAAGAGGAAGAAGGGGAATAAGAAGGAGGAGGAGTTACCAACACAAGAGAAGGAGAGGGGGAGGCTCGGGTGGAGCTGCTGCCGGCTGCTATTGGAGGTGGTCGAGCTGGTGGTGGTGAGGGCTGATGCAGTTGTAATGGAGGTGGCAGTGGTGCTGGTGGTATTGGTGATAGTTTTTGTGGTGGTGACAGTGGTGGTGATGGTTGCAGTGGCGATAGTGGTAGCTGTGGCCATGGTGATGGTGAAGGTTGTGGTGGTGATGATGATGGCAGTGGCGGGGTAATGTTGCTGTTATTATAGCTGGTGGTGGTGGGTTTTAGGGTTGCATTTGGGAGAGGAGAAGAAGAAGAAGAAGGAGGAGGGGGTGGGTTTCGGCTGTGAGGAAAAAGAGGAGAGAGAGAGAGGGTAGTAATAAATGATGAGGGAGGGGATATGGGGATTAGGGCCGGCTGTAGGTGATTTTATGTGTGTTTCCATGAAGGGAATGGGAGGTAGAGATTTATGGAGGATAAATCAATGGCTACGATTAAGTGTGAGTTGATAAGGATGAATAGTACAATGAAAATGAAAGAAAATATGGTCATGACCGGTTAGGCATGTTCAAAATGGTTGTCTCAATTTAGTTTTCTCCAACAAGAGGTGGCCACCTAGCAATGCTTTTTCATTTAGGTCCGTAGGAGTTTTGGGGTTTACAAATGAAGGAAAATGAGGATTTGATGTGAAAAAAAGGGTATTTTGTGTTTTGTATGAGCCGGTTGTCCTAAATTAATTTAAAAATGGGGTCATATGTGCTTTTTCATTAATTTAGAAGTGCATAGGGTCTCCATTAGGGGTGACACAAGTGTCATGGACGTAGTAGACTCAGAATATTGTCATATTTTTGTTACAAAAAATGGGTCGAGGTTGTGTCTCCAATTTTGATTAAACGGACATAGGTGCAAAGTTTAGGATTGAACTCAGATAATTATGACGAATATTGTATGATTAAAATAAAGCACATGAGAGTAGGTTTGTCAGTGATAGAGATGTCTGGTGCATAGGTTGGCTCGTCTAGGTCAAGCGTGAAAATTTCGTTGGAAGGTAAAGGCTAGTGTTGTGCTCCAAATATTGTAGCAACTGTAAGGTGTACCAAGAGTTACAAATATGAATAGGTTTCTATTAAACCCTATTTTTAACCATATTTTAATCTAAATTAACCCTGATCTCTTGATATACCAAGCATACAAAAATTTTGCTTAAGGGGGTTTACAGAGAGAATATTCTGCTTCTTCAACTTCCACGATATAGCAGCTCCACCCATGGAAAAGACATATCCTCCTATGGTCCTTTCGCTCTCTACTTCTGAATACCAGCTCGCATCACTGAAGCCTTCCACTACTATCGGATACCCGATGTAGTAAAGCACATACTTCTGAGTCCTTTTGAGATATCTCATCATTCTCTTCACAGCCTTTCGTTGTTCCACACCTAGGTTGCTCATGAATCGACTCAGCATCCCAATGGTGAAAAAAATGTCAGGCCTTGTTATAGTTGTTGCATATATCAAACTCCCGATGACGCTTGAATACTCCAGCTGCCTGATGCTTTTCCTAGGATTTGGCTTCAGCTTCTTGTCATACATGTACAGAGTATCAATCCCTGGAAGATCCTGATATCCATAGCGTGTGAGCATCTTCTCAATATAATGGGATTGTGACAGTGCCACTCCAGTGTCCGTCCAGATAATCTTTATCTCGAGGATAATATCAGCTTCCCCTAAGTCCTTCATACTGAACTTTGATGAAAGAAATTTATTTGTCTCAGTGATACATGCTAGATCCGTACCTAAGATCAGCATGTCGTCCACGTACAGATAAACGTTGACTCTTCTTCCGTCAGCGAACTTTGTGTAAACACACTTGTCCGTCTTACTAACCCTGTAGCCATTTGACCATATGACTTTGTCAAACATCTAATGCCACGTCTTGGGAGCTTGCTTCAGACCGTATAGTAATTTTACCAACTTTCAGACTTTGTCTTCAAGCCCTTTGATGACAAATCCTTCTGGCTATTGCGTGTAAATCTTTCGGTCAACTCTTCATTCAGAAATACTGTTTTAATATCCATCTGATGAATAACTAGCTTATGAATTGCACTCAGAGCAATAAACATCCTAATGGTCGTGATCCATGCTACTGGAGCATATATGTCGAAGTAGTCAATCTCTTGCTTTTGAGAAAACCCTTTGGCCACCAACCTTGCCTTGAACTTGTTAACAGTTCCATCGGCTTTCATATTCTTCTTGAAGATCCATTTGCATCCGATTGGTTTAGTTTCTTCAGGCAGATCGACTAATATCCAAGTGTTGTTGGAGGTTATTGAGTCAAACTCATCACTGATAGCCTCCCTCTAGAAGATAGCATCTCTTATCTTCATTGCCTCATCACAGGTAAGCATATCTGCTTTCACGTGATAGGTAACAAAATCTTCTCCGAAGTCCTTCGGTCTTCTCACTCGTTTAGACATCGGTTCTACGATTTCTGGTTCGAACGTTGTCTCTGGTATGACAATTTCTACTTATACTGTATCTTCTTTGGAAGCGTTAGCCTCCTGTGCACCCATGTTATTCTCTGGAATATTCATGATAATAACGTTCTTGTGCCTTACAAATTTATCTTCAAAGAATTCTGTGTCATGAGATTTAATGATATAATTTGAATCTATATCAAAAAACTTTCGAGCATCACTCTTCTTAGCATAACCCAGGAAGATAGTCTTCGTAGTCCTCGTACCCAGCTTCTATATCTTCAAGTCCAGGAGCTTCACATATGCCAGACACCCCCACACTCGAATGACATTCAAGTTGGATCTGACTTTGAATCAAAGTTCATGAGGAGTGACATCGGAACTTGCGTACGGCACTCTGTTCAGATTGAACGTAGATGTTAATACAGCTTCTCCCCAGAAGCAGTTTGGAAGATCGGCAATCAACAACATTGAGTTCATTATCTCTGTCAATATCTTGTTCTTCCTATCAGATACTCTATTTGATTGAGGAGAATACAAAGCAGTCATCACATTGATAATTCTATGTTCTTTGCAGAATGATGCAAATTCAATAGACATATATTCTCTGCCTCGATCACTTCTAAGTCTCTTGAGTTGTTGCCCTGTCTAACGTTCAGCTTCAGCCCTGAACTCCTTAAACTTCTTGAATGCTTGGTCCTTTGACTTGAGCAGATAGACGAACGCATACTTCTAGTAGTCGTAGATGAATGTAATAAAATACTTCATCTTGGCCTTTGTGGAGAACTGCTTGAAATTACAGATATATGAGTGTACCAACTCCAGAATATATTTGCTTTGGTTAACCCAATTAAACGACTTTCAGGTGATCTATTTCTGTGCACAGACCTCACACTTCTCCACCTTCTTACCCCCATATTTGGAGATAAGTCCTAGACTAGACATTTCTTTTATCCTTTTACAATGAACATGTCCTAGTCTATTATGCCATAACTCAAGAGAATAACCAAAAGAAGAGACTGCATTTATCATTGTAGCAGGGATTACAAGTTGAAGTTTAAACATTCCTTCAGTACAAAATACTTTTTCGAAGAATGTTCCTTTGTGTGACATCACCATCTGTCCATCATTGATGTCCATGCTCAAGCCTACTTTGCAAAGCATACTTTCTGAGACCGAATTCTTGGCTATCATCGGTACGTGCTTCACATCTTGAAGTGTCAAAGACTTACCCGAAGTCAGATTAAGTACCACCATTCTAGTCCCAAATACTTTAGCTTGTGCCTGGTTTGCCACCATAACCTTCTCTGATGTAGGCTTGTAGGTGGTGAACAACTCCTTCTTTGAGAAATATGGCAGGATGCGCCAGTGT
Organism: Iris macrosiphon; assembly: GCA_036927795.1. Lineage (NCBI taxonomy): Eukaryota > Viridiplantae > Streptophyta > Magnoliopsida > Asparagales > Iridaceae > Iris > Iris macrosiphon. Next base: position 137,081,439 of record JAYESA010000003.1, on the reverse strand, counting down.
CCACCCACCAGTCGGTGTCGACACCAGTCGTGACAACCAGCACAATCATAGCAACCTTGCTAGGCTCACCTTGCTCTGTTTGTTTGGGCTTGGATCTGCAGTCACTCCGGTAGTGGCCCTACTTGTCACAGTTAAAATAAGTCAATTCTGACTTGGGCTTTGGCTTTCGCTTGAACGAAGCCGACTTCTCCTTCAAATGGGTGAAGTCATTTTTCTTGTTGTGAGAAGCCTTCTGCTTTCCCCCAGAATTACTAGCATGTACCAAGTTGGCCTTTGCCAGTTGCTTGGACAGGGAGTCCAACTTCAGTGTTCCCTTGGCTTCATCTTCTATGTGAATCCAGTGAAGAAGATCTTCGAGATGGATCTCCATCTTCTTACGGTACATGTCAGCCTTGAAGTTGATCCAGCCTGGAGAAAGCTTTGTGACTATAGCCCCTACCATGAACTTGTCTTCCTGTTTCATGCCTTCTTCCTCTAGTTTCTGATGCATCTTCAGAAGTTCCTTGACTTGTTGTAGCATTACCTTCTCATCTTCAAATAGCATAGTGAAGAATTTTTGGACAAGATAGAATTTTGACATTTTTTTGAGCCATCCTCCTTCTTTTTTGAAGTTTGTTTTTTGGTTGGGGCGCTAGTAGCCCTTTAAGTGTAGTTTGCTCTTTTCACTTTAGTAAAATAAAATAAAAGTTTTTATTTTTGTTGCGATTGTCGGTTGGCTTAATTTGTATCCTGAGAGAGAAATGACCACTTTTTGCACTTCAATTTTGATGTGCGCCTGTTGTGTTCACACCGTTGTGTCAGTGGGGATCTCTGAGAGGTTTACCCCAAATCCTGGCAATCACATCTTGGGTTATGCAGGAGCGAATCGTCGCATCTTGTGGAGTAAATATTTATGACTCAAGAGGTAAGTCGTCGATTCCCCGCTTATAAGTGGCAGACAATCTCGAAACTCCTTACACAAATTCATCTTTAGTGCGATGGATTCTGGAGATGCTCCAAAGGAAACCAACACGTCTATTTTCGCGGCGTAGGTTACCCCTGATCTGTAAACCCCCTGATTTTTAGATTTAAATTTAAAATTTTATTCATATTGATATTATGTGATTATTGAGATTAAGGGAAATTTTTTTATTATTTTTAGCTAATTAGAAAATATTATATTCATGGACAGATAATTATCTATATTTAATTAATTACAAATATTACACAAAAAATATATTTTTGGGTGTAAAACTATTTATTAAAGTATCGTAGACTTTTTCTAAAATTATTTGGGGTTTAAACCTATTTATAATAGCTATATACATACATATATATATATGGTTAATAATAATAATTATATAAACCCTAAACCCCAGCTTCTGAAACTGAAACCCTTCAGCTACAGTAACTTTCCCCGACCCCTTCGGCTACTGAAACCCCCTCGCGACCCCCTCGTTTCCTATTACGAAACCTCCCTTCACACCCTATATATAACCCAATAAAGCAGACCTACACCATCACCTTCATCCCGACCACCGCTACCATCACCTTTACCCCGACCACCGCAGACCCAGGTGACCCCCGACTGTCGGCGAGTGGTCGACGACCCCGTGCACCACTCGGGGACACCCCCACCGCCGCCGTTGACTGCTAGCAACCGTCGCGCCGTCCACGGCCGTGCGAACATCAGGTTATAACAGCAATAACAGTTCAACTTTACCTCTTCGCGGTGCGATCTCTACGCCATCATGTTACCATTTTTCGATCCGTCTTCTCCGGTACATTCACAACATAACCGAGTTTTAATCTCTTCAATTAGTTTATTTTATTGTTAATTTATCTGCAGATTATTCAGCGTCAAATTTGACCAAAAAACTTGATTTTGTAAAATCAAATTTTTTCATTACGGGGTATGATCCGCCAAATGAGACAACTTCGTCGTGTGAGGATTTTATCGAAAGGTGCGTATCATCAACACGGACGTGTAAGATTTTGCAAAACTTGATTTGGATATGCGTGCACACCGGAATCAACGTGTATCCGTCGAAAAATATTGTATCGGCTTGTTCTGACACTTGTCATAACTTCGTATGTGCTTATCATTTCGTAATGAAACTTGTGCCATTGGATTTGCAGCATTACGCTGGTCCTGTGACCCATGTTTGGTTCGATTCTGAGAACTTTGACGAAATACTATTTTACGGGCCCTACGGTTCTACTTAATGAGTAATTTCGAGACTGGCTCATCGGAATCCAGTTCTGGACATTCCGTTGGATTCGTATCACCGTTTTGGACTCATAGACACTAAGTTTGCTAAATTTTGAGAACTTTAACATTGGCACATTTTTTGGTGCGAAGTGGCCACATGTGGACCCTACTTTGACCCAAAACTGTCAATTTTGTCTCTGTGTCCAAATTAGACTTATGGGTAGTCAATCCTAGCTATTTCAAGTATTCTGAGAATCATGGTGATGTTTGTTTCAGCATCCGGAGGCATACTTAGAGACTCCACTTTTACAGGGGCAGTTAACAGAGTTCAGAGCCTAGGCAAGTGTACCTTGCCAACTTGTAGTAAATCCTATTATATTATCGACTTGTGTTTCTTTTTATATAGTCTTGTGTTGTGCTTGTTCAACCTAGGACCGTGAGACGTTTTTTAGCGTCCGAACATGATTCGGGTGTCGACGCCGTACGCGGAGTCGAGTAACGCCACTAAGAGAGTTGATACCACGATCCTATTTTGCGTGCTTGTTTTACTATATACGCTATATCCTAGGACACTTGACACCATTTTATGTGACATAATATTTCTTGAGTTATTCAAGGTAATTATGTATAGGTTTATAGGATTCGTGATATGAGACTTGCATAAATAGAGATATCATTATGACTCGTTGTACTAGCTAGAGGTCATGATCTTGCATGTTATGGACATGAGACATCATGGATATGAGATATGAGATTACATTGGGTGGGGAGAGACACACCATACTACAGGCTGATTATTTATATATATACTATACTACAGGAAGTGCCTTAGACTTTGTCTCATATCTTTGGCACATATACTGGATTCGTGACACTACTTGCTTTGGCACATATACTGGAGTCGTGATACTACTTGCTGCTTTGGGCTCCCTGACACAAAGCCTGTAGTAGTTTCAGCCTGAGTTCGAGTGATGCTATCACGTGCATATCACTTAGATGGTTACATTAGTTTACCCTTGAGTATGTGGCATTATACTATTTTACTTTGGTATGTTGTTTCTTGTACCTTGTTACGTCCCTCTGAGGACCTAGTCCCTCGCTAGTTTTACAGGATAGACCATTGTGGAGCCTGCCTGGAGTTGTTGACATGTGTTGCTTTGTCTTGCAGTCATTGGTACCAGGTACTTATATCAGTTCTTCCAGAGTTATGGTTATTATTTATATTGTTTATTCATCTACTGATGTAGCATAGTTTTATAGACTCATATTCCTTTCTCGAGTCTATTCGAGCTTATGTGTTACTAGACGGCCGACTGTAGCATATGCAGTTCATTCTTAATATTTTGTTCTTTATGTGGATTGAGACATAGATATTTTCAGTATTCTTAGATAGTTACCCTTATTATACAGCTTATACGTATTCGAGTCAGACCAGAATCTGGTTGAATGCATAGCTGGCATGTTATGTATTCCTGGTCCTACATATTTTAGGACAGGGGCGTTACATGATCCATGCTCCAGTGAGCCCGAGTTGCTTTCTATTGAGAGGACGGGAGAAACGTTCACTGTTCGAGTGCGCAAGGCGGACATCTTCCAAGAAATCTTGGAAACCCCTGCTAATTCGGGGGAGCAAGGTGTTGGAGATGCTCCACGTCAATTGCTCGCATCCTCAGATGCTTACATTTTTTATTTTTATGCTATGTACATCTGTAATTTAGGAGATTCTGATTCCTCTTCTTCTTGATGTTTGTAATCTCTCTTTCCTTCTTTTTGTTTTAATAAAAGGAGAAATTACTTTCTTTGGACATCGTGATATTTGGGGTCCTTGTACTAGAGGTAATATGGAAGTAGTACAGTAACTGTAGTTAATAAGGACATCCCACTGGAGAATTTTGGTGGACCTATTACCCTTTTGCGTACCAGGGATGCAAGTAACTGATTCAAAATAAAGCCTAATAGAGGTGATATGGACGTGATAGGTTTTTTGGACTTAACACCATGGGCATACTCTGAATTGGGTACGAGTGGTAAGTTAGGAGACAATCGATATCGGAGGTAACATGGATGTAATGATTGATGGTCAAGACCGAAAGTTTGTTCAGAGGTAATATGGACATGGCAAACTCTTGGGTTGTGGACTTATTACCCATGGTGTACCTTAAGTATGGATAATAAGCTGAAACGACTAGCACTATCAGGGTTATGCGAAAGTGATAGCAGAAAGTCGAAGAGCAGAACTTTACTCAGAGATAATATGGACATGGAAAAGTTCTAAAAATATCTTACTCAGAGGTAATATGGACGTGGTAAGATAAGACTCTCTGGGGATAAAGAAAAATATGACAGAGGTAATATGGACGTGGCCGTTTTCTTGTAGTGATAGATTCACTTTGTTGGAGAAAGTGGAGTGACGTAATTCAGAGGTAGTATGGACGTAAACTGATCGATAGCCATACTGAGAGGTTAGGTACGACCCTAGTATTTTAGTAGAAGAAGAAGGAAGCACGCCAGAGGTAGTATGGACGTGGCTGTTTTTGTGGACTTATTATTTATTATGCAGTGCAAATAATAAGTTCAAAAATAATCCCTATCAGATGTAATATCGATGTGATAGATTTTGTAGACCCATTACTTTTTGTGCATGTTTGTGCAAGTAATAGGTTTAGAACAAGTCCTGCTAGAGGTAATATAGACGTGGCAGCTTTTGTAGACTTAACACCGCTGGCGTACCTTGGTGAGTACGGGTGATAAGTGGGCATGACAACAGTTATCAGAGGTAATATGGACATGATAATCGATAGCCAAGACCCGGGAGGTTTGTTCAGAGGTTATATGGACATAGCAAACTCAGTCGAGGAAAATATTAGGACGATAGTTCAGAGGTAATATGGACGTGAACCGGTATCCGAAAAACTCACTAAGGAGTGGTTTGCTGAGTATGGTCTATCCGAAAATGAAGATAGACCTAACGATTACTCCGCTGGGGAGATTGGTAGGGCGATAGCTCAGAGGTAAATATGAACATGATTAGCGTCCAACAAAATTGGTTTTCGATTGGTCACTGCGGGAGTGTGCAAGTAGACCTGAGGACTACTCCGTTGGGTAGATTGGTGGGGCGATAGTTCAGAGGTAAATATGAATATGGCTAGCGTCAAACGAAATTGGTTTTTGAGTAGTCACTGCGGGAGTATGCAAGTAGACCTGAGGACTGCTCTGCTGGGGAGACTTTAAGGATCCATCATCCGTTGCGTATCCAGGACTCCTAGATACAGATGATGGCTTTTACAAGAATTTACAAAGAAGAAAAAAAAGTTGCGTATAGGCAATTGTTGGGGATGAAGAACCAATAGTGTAGAGATGTACATCTGGGTTGTCCCGCTGGGGATAAGGGGAGTACCAGTCTAGTTTAGACGTAGTACTTTTTTCAGGAATTTATCGTTGATAGGCATCATGAGCAAGTCGTCGTTGGATTTTGCGAGCCAGTAGGCGCCGTTGGAGAATATTGATTATCCGACGAATGGGCCTTCCCATTTAGGTTGAAATTTTTCGGCCATCTTGTAGGAGTGATGGCGCGTACTAGCATCTCCATATCCTAGCCCTCTGCGAATTTTATTTTAATAACTGTCAGATTTTAAAGGAATAGGCCGTCATTTACCAAAGTTCAGACCTTCAGCTTTTTGGAGGTCATAGCCCATCTTCTGCATAAGATAGAGTATTTTTTGGTTGTAATGATGGAACTATGACAGCTCATCATTTGTTGCATTGAATACTCTTGATGACTTAGCTTGTATAGAATAAGAAGCTCTGTGCACAGGAATACTGCCACGTATATATGAGAGAGTTGGCTGAGTTGTGCGCATAGGATCAGTGTCGCATGCGCACGATTGTCTGCCAAGTCAAGGACCACCAATTGTCGCATATTTTTGTATATCGTGCAGGGGAACTGTGCATGTTGCACATAAGGATTTGTTTCACATGGAAATACTATCGTGTGTGCATGAAGTATGATGCGTCCTTACACTAAAGACTTGCTCGGATGCGTAAAATGGAATGCTACCCATCATGCGCCATTGCTGATGAGTCATGAGAGACTTGGCTTATGTGTACAGGGAGACTTGTTGAGCTGCGTTGAGTATCCGAAGTCTATAATTTGTATTCTCTGAGGAAAGGATCATGTGGCCCGGCCTGCATTGCTTTCCCTTTGACCTGGTCATTGAATGTGCTATTTATTGTGCCATTTTTTGAGCAATGACCTCACCTCTTGGGGTTGTGAGTGATACCAAGCCTGCTACTCCGTTGCAAGCCGACGGGAGGTTGATGACCTCCCTGGTTGCCTGGGATTTCGTCACTAGGAACTCACCTAATTGGAGGGACACTATGTTCGCAATGACCGTATTATCCTCGAAGTTGAGGGTGAGCTCATCAGCATCGATCAATTGCAGGATACATCTCTTCAATATAGAGCAGTCTATTGTTGGATGATGAATGTACCAATGAAAGAGGTAATATTTTGGGTCATCAACCTTGTCAGCCTCTTCAGGGCATCTGATGTTGGGTAGCCAAAGTTTGTTTTCCTTCATCAATATGTTGAGAATTTCAATGATGTCGTCATCACCGAAGAAGAAAGTCCCATTTGGCTTTGGGGATTCCGATTCCTGAGTCGTACAGTCCTCAAAGAAGACAGGTAATTTTGTATCATTTTCAGACTCGGAGGAAATTATATCCCCAGCTTTGGATGCTGCTATGTCTTGTCGAGGGAGACTACCCCCAGACATGTTATTTTCTAGTTCTTAGGAATCACTATCCTCACGGCATGACGAATTGGTGTGGATCACCGAGAGATTGCTACTCCCGACTTGCAGGGTTACTGCAGGCCCTGAGGGTGGCAGAACCATGCTTGCCTTGATCTCTAGTATTGCCTCGACCAGAGTCTGAATTATGGCACTCATGGTGTGCATCATTGCCTCAAGAGCATCAAGACATTGGCGATTGCTGAGCCCTTCCGTCTTCAGTTCCTTAGTCGCAATATCCTCAGGAAAGACGAACATTGTTGCATCGTCTTCAGACTCAAAGGAGATGCTACTACCAACTTCAGATGATGCTCTGATTATTCGAGGGTGACTACCCCCAGCATGTTATTGTCTGTTCCTTGGGAGTTATAGTCTCCTGGTGAGGTAGGCATCATCGCACCATCTTTCGATTCCTAAGAATTGCTACCCCTAGCCCTAGATGTTGCGTTAACCATAAGCACGTTATTGTCATCTTTCTCGGAATTGTTGTCCTTCAGGAAGCCAAAAGTGCTACATCTTCTTCGAAATCAGAGGGAATGCTACCCCCAGTTTTAGAACCTACGTCTTCTTGATCAGGGTGATTACCCCCAGAGAACTTGGCATCTATCCCTTGAGATTCACTATCTTTACGGAACGCTGGGTTGTTGTATAGGTTCGGGGATTACTACCCCCAGCTTGTGTAACCCCTTGGGGTTCTGAGAAAGAGCTACCCCGAGTAGCTGATAGCTTCTTCTTCGAGCGGGTGCCCTGAAAAACTCCTTTCGCAGGTCCCGTTGCTGGTCCTCCTGGTAATAGCCTTCTTAATGCACTAGTTGAGAGTGACGGACTGGAGGTGCTGGACTTCCTTCCTCCTGTGGTGGAAGGGACCTTTCGAGCTGAGTCACATGAGGCGAAGGGCACCTCCTCCTCTGGTGTTTGCACCTGATCTTTGGACTATTGCCAGATAGGTGCTTTCTGGTGCAGTCGCTGAAAGGCCAACTACCTACTTGTGGGTGTTGCCACTTTGTTGCAGCAGCAATTAAAAATGATCCTGGCACAGTGATGCCCTGGAGAGGACATATCACCGGCCATAGTTGTTTTCCTCTCCTTGTGCTTGTGATTGATCACATTACGCAAGTCAAGCAAGGGTTGTTCCACCTTTGTACCCTTCTTATGGGCCCGGAAGGACCGAGCGCACATATACGTAGTTGTTGTATTTGCTCTCTGATCCGGGTTCGTATAAGAACTTCCCTCATATCGTTAGCGAAAGACTTTTGAGACCAACGCTGTCCATTTGTCGCTGCGGGCTGGACGCACGAGGCGTTCTTATATAAATTTCCATCAGGGGCCTGTGTAACGGTTAACGGTGCCTGCTGATGGTCAGCTAACTAGATAATTGCTTAAGCCTGATGAGCTCGCACTGCCTTAGGCTTCTTTGACTTAGCACCCGCAGGTGCATAGTACAAAGAGCCCAGGTTTGGGTTTTCTCCATTCTCAGCGAGCCGAATAGGATCTGCGCCGCAAGAGATATAATCAAAAACAGATATTCTGTTATTGTCGGGGCCGTCTGCCTACGACTGTCAGTTGATGCCGCATGGCCAGTCTTATGCGGCATCCTTCTTAGCCGCATAGAACCTGCCTCAGCACAAGAACGTTTGGCATCGTAATGCTTTCCTCTGCTAGAGTCTGGGTGTCGAGCAGTTTCTGCATCAGACTGGGCTGCCGCATGGATGTGGATGTCCTGGGTGTTCACCTGACGGCCATCATCAACAACTGTGCGAGAGGCGGGAAGCGCCTCCTCCGCAGTTGGGTGAGGCACAGTGGCCTTTGCTACCCACGTCCTGCGGGTCCTCTTGGGCTTGGATAGCACTTCCTTCAGAGAGCACTTCCCCCAACGCCTGTTGATCGAAGCGAACTACTAGCATCTTTTGCGTTGAGCTGACCTTGGCCGCATCGGACTGCGTCACCAACTTCTCATCAGAGGAAGAGGATGTCCCTAACAGAGTTGTCATCTTGTTTGCCATTAAATGCCAAATTTTAAAAAAAACTTGATTTAATCAAACAAACTAAAGAGAGTACAGAGAGGAGTACTAAACAGACAATCTAAGTACAAATTTATTTTATGGGGGGGTGACGATGGAGGGTTAGGAGTGTAGCAACTCTCTTTACTCCGTGGACGATCCAATACGGAAGCTCTTCTCTCTTGCTCGAGTGTAGATTCGTAGATAGCCAGCCAGCCTTTTATTCGGGTGTGGTACCCTACTATTTATAACCATACTTGTGGCCGCATAGATTGTGGACTGCATGGATGGTGAAGGTTTATCATGTGTCCCCTCTTAACAGAAGGGAGCTACAGCTATGCACGCGAATCCGGGCTCCGCTGCCATGTGGACATTTATTGGGATTTTATTGTTTGCTAAGTATCTGGACGGTTCTCAACTGTTGTAGGTGTGACTTGGTCAAATGGACATGTGTCCGCTATTTGGTTGGAGAGAATTACTATAGTTGTAACAGCAAAATTTGGTTTGCATAGCGTTTGGGACGTATGGAGTCTGGGACGCATGCGGCCAGAAACGTATGGGACGCATGGACTGCATGGCGTCCAGAGACACATGAGATGCATGGAGTCTGGAACGCATGGGCCAGAGACGCATGAAACTCATGGAGTCAGGGACATACGTGGCCAGAGACGCATGGGATGCATGGAATCTGGGACGCATGGACTGCATGACGGCCAGAGACGCATGGGATGCATGGAGTCTGGAACGCATGGGCCAGAGTCGCATGAAATCTTTTGTCGTGTTGTACACGAGGTGCTGCACACTCCTTGAGACTTTTGTCTTTTAGTGAGGTTTCTTCTTTCAAGGCGTTCAGAGAATCCTTCATGTCAGGATTCTGTGTCAGACTTGATCTGGTCGTTAGGACTTCATGTCAGGTCCATCTGCAGCAAAGGTTTTCTTCGGCTATTTGGACCGCATGAATGTAGCTTTTCTGGGCCGCATGGTGACTATGCGGTCCAATTTCTGCTGAACTTTGTCGTGGGGCGCATGGTTGTTGGCCACATGGATCCGTATTTTTTATGCTTCTACACAAAGCAAGTGTCAAAGACTCAAAAAATGATAGAGAGAGAGAGAGTGGGGGTTGTTATTCTTCTTCCATAAGTTATAGCAAGTTTTTGCTGCTCCTAGTATCTCCATCGGCGCCGTGGTCGTCATAGTTGTGGTCTTCACCATCGTGTTTCCTGTAGTCAATGTCGGGCACCCGCTCCCACCAACGATGGTCAACACCCCTCCCCTCTCTCTCTCTCTCTCTCTCCTTAAAGTTTTTTTTTTCATGGGTTGATGATAGATGTTATTACTATCGTTTTTCACAAATTGCTAGCACTAGATTATAATGTTGATATACCTGAAATTACATAAAAGTCCAACTTTTTCTAATATCTAGCATTAAAAAGTTGGCTGTGTAGAAGATTATTATGTTCAAGAGTTCTGCATATTTATTCATGAATTTGATGAAATTAATATGGCATATGCTTTTTTTAATAAATGGCTTGTATAGTATAAGTTATTATATTTTCATTGGTAATGTAAATAATTATTTACCATGAGGATAGTAGGATCTTTAATGAGGTCAAAACTTACTCTGAGGACTCTACTTTAATTGAGTAATGATATTCGTACCTCCAAAATATTCCTCCAAACTATTCCTTTTTATGTGATGACGTGGCATGCTTAATAACATTATGTGATAGCTGACATGGCAGCTGACATGGAAAATTTTAACCCAAAAAATTAATCACCAAAAAAAATTCAATTTCAATGTTAATTTTAATGTTAATATTAATATTAATGTTAATTTTAATGTTAATATTAATATTAATATTAATATTAATATAAACTTTTATGTTAATTTTAATTTTAATTTTAATTTTAATTTTAATTTATAATTTATAATTTGCCATCTCAGCTGCCATATTAATCGTCATGTCATCTGCCACATAATGAGGACTGGTTTGGAGAAATACTTTGGAGGTACAAATAGCATTATTCACATTAATTCCAGAGACCATGTTTCCAATGTCAGGTTCAGACTTGACTATTTCTTGGACAGATATTTTGCTACAAGCTTAAATAAGGGAGTCAGACACTCCGAGGAGCGAAAAATTAGCTCTTCTTTCTCGTCAATCCCTTACCTAAGGATTTTTTTTTTCATGCTTTAGTATATGTTATATTTTTGGATTTTTCTACATTTAAGATTGACTCTCCTCTCTTAAATTCATGCGTCCGTCCCTGACCATGAGGTAGACAATTTGAAGACTACAGTTGTAGTATTTGGATCATGGGCTGAGGATCAAAGAAGACTTGCTCACACACGCACCCTCACATAAACACATACATGGAGCTGAGCGAATAAAATATAAGTGATCACGTACTTTCATAGACTAAATGTAAGTCACAAAGCAATAAAGCTCACGTACATACAAACCATAAAAATCATAGAAGCTCATCTAAGGAATGAAAGACGAAGGAAGATCGAACATATAGCTAGGGCATGACTACCCGTGCACATGTTACTGTAAGGTTTAGTTTTATGGGCTCTTGGTGGTGGTTGGAACGGAGTCATGAGTGGACGGGAACCCTGGAATGAAAGGGATTTCTGGAAAGGATGGCAACGGTGGTAGCTCAAATTTAGGCAGGGTCGGCACCTCGGGCAGTGGTGGCAGCTCGACCTTTGGCACCGTGGGGGTCTCGGGATGTGGTGGCAGCTCGACCTTTGGCACCGTGGGGGTCTCGGGATGTGGTGGCAGCTCGACCTTTGGTACCGTAGGGACCTCGGGATGTGGTGGCAGCTCGACCTTTGGTAGAGGAGGGAGCTCAACCTTTGGAATCGTTGGCACATCGGGCAGTACTGGTGGCAACTCAACTTTAGGGACGACTGGAACCTCAGGCAAGGGGGGCAGCTCAACTTTAGGAATAGTTGGTACTTCTACTTCAGGTAGGTGTGGCAACTCAACCTTAGGCAAGGTGGGCACCTCAGGCAACGGTGGCAGCTCAACCTTAGGCAAAGTGGGCACCTCCGGCAGCGGCGGAAGCTCGACCTTAGGTAGCGGTGGAAGTTCAGCTTTTGTCAGAGGTGGTAGCCCATCCTTCGTCTCGGTTGGTATCGTCGGTAACTCAGGCAAGGCAACCTTAGGCAATGTTGGCAACTTGGGCAAGGGGGGTAGCTCAACTTTAGGAATGCCCGGGATCTCAGGCAAGGGCGGTAATGTAGGCTTGGGTAGAGTAGGCACTTCAGGCAATGGAGGAAGTGTGGGCTTTGGCAGTGTTGGGGTGGTCGGGATAAGTGGTGGAGACTCTAGCAGGAGGCGAGCAGCATTGCAGGAACCGGTCAAGAAGATGAGACCAAGAAGGAGGCTCATAGTGAAGAAAGTAGAGGTTGAGGCCATGGTGTTCAACGAGTATGTGAGGGATGAAGGATAGAGGCTAATGTTTTGCTATTTATAAACTCATTTGCTTGCTTATGGGTGTGTCGTGCGTGACCCAGATCGGTGGTAGTTTGGTAGTTGCTTGCATGAGAATGATTTTTTCAGGTTGGTTGGAAAAAATGCAACGGTGACGCGAGATGTTATTTGTCATGTTATTAGTTCACCACCTTTTGATTTTTATGGGGAAGATAGGCTGCTAAAAAAGTTCGGAACTAGAAAATTAGTACAACTAACGTATCAGCACACTGCACACACAATATATGATCGTGTAGTCAGAGGGAATTTGAGTAAATATTAGCTCAGTTTTGCCTTTAATTTGTAGTATGAAGCTCATTATTGCTAGGTGGTAAAGATCTAAGAATGCGAAAGCAATTAACTGACAATGGTTTCAGTTACTATTATTCTCTTGGAGCAAGGGTTGAGAAAATAAATCCTTGTTGATAATAAGTTCTTACAGACTTCACACTTATCAACTGCAAACAACTTAAAGAGCATGAATATTTAGTTACCAATTACTTTTGTTATATTAAAGGGCACTCATGTTATTAAGTGCAATTTAATTGAATCCTCTCCTCTATAGAATTAGAAGAGTAGAAAACTCTACAGAAATCTGTACGTTACGTTAAGATTAGTGCAATTAGTTATATGGAGTTTGACGCACTAGACAGTTGTGTGTAGCTTGAAGCCTAGGGCGTGGAAGAATTTTGATAGGCAAATTATAATTGTTGGAAATAAACATATGGCCATTGTATGATAAGTGGACCCCTCTCTTTTTGTAAAATATGTAACGGAAAATTTAGTTCAGAGCAAAGAAGTTTACAAAATTTTCAATAAAAATATTCTATTTTAAAAAAATTCAATAAAAGCATAAGAACGTCCTTTCTAATGACGTTTTATACTTTTTCGTTCCACTTCCATCAGAAAGGGAAAAAAAAAAAAACTTTCGTTAGAAATTTTCCGAAAAAAAAATATATATATTTATAATGAAAAAGGACGTAGTTCCTAGGAGCGTTTTTCATTTTATATATTTTTTTTTGGAACTTTTCTCTCTCCTCTCTCACTCACACTCTCTCATCTCTCTTCTCCTCTCTCTCTCTCACTCACTCTCTCTCTCTCACCCGTCCTCTCCTCTCCCGCAAGTCCCACTCCGTCTCCTTCGTCCGCTACTGCGACCGCTCCGCCGGCCTCCGCCCGGCCTCCGCGACCGGCGGCCTCCCCTCGGCCTCCGCGAGACCAGCATCTTGGTCCTCTTCTGCATCGCGATCAGGACGTTGTGCCAGGTGTTGGCCCTCTATGCGACGCCCCCCGAAAGCCCGACGACGTTGAGGTCCGCGAAGTCGTCGAACCGGAAGGCGAGGACCTGCTCGGGGGCGGCGCCGTCGAGGACGGAGAGGAGGCAGGAGCAGAAGCCCTTGGTGATCTCGGAGTCGGAGTCGGCGGAGAAGCGGAGGGTGCGGTCGGGGCGGAGAAGCGGAGGGTGCGGTTGGGGCGGAGGGAAGCGGAGATCCAGATGGCGGCGGTGCAGCCGGCGACGCGGTTGGAGGGGATGCGGAGGGGGGAGGGGGGGAGGGGGAGGGCGGAGGCGTAGGAAAGGAGGCGCTTTACTCGGTCCAGGGGCTCAGGGAGGGAGCGGAACTCCTCAGCGAGGCGGAGCAGCTTCGTGCACGGCGGTGCCGCCGCAGCCGTCGGCGGAGAGGCGGAGCGGTCGCAGCAGCGGACGAAGGAGACGGAGTGGGGCTTGCGGGAGAGGAGAGGACGGGTGAGAGAGAGAGAGAGAGAGTGAGTGGGTGAGAGAGAGAGAGAGAGAGAGAGAAAGAGAGAGGAGAAGAGAGATGAGAGAGTGTGTTATTTGTTTTAGTTATCTATACTAATTTTTGGAGGTCGAAAATTTTAAAAAAAATCAAATTAGTATTATCAAAATTTTTAAAAAACTAACACAAAAAACCAACACAAAAAAGCCTAAAATCAGACAAAAAAAAAACCAAAAAAAATTCGCCATCAGAGATGACGAAAGCTTTCCTGATTTAAAATTTTTGAATTTTTTTTTCGTTTTAGTTAATTTGTTTATGAATATTTTCTATACAACAAAATTTTTGAAAAATAAACCAACAAAAAATAACACAAAAAACCGAAAAAAAAACAAACAAAAAAATTATTATCGGTACAGTAAATTTTCTGAAAGAAGAGAAAAAGAGCCGTTGTCAAAATATGAACGTTACAATATTAACGTACAATATGAACATACCCAAAAAATAAACCAACAAAAAAAAAAATCAAACCATTGTAAATATGAACGTTACAATATGAACGTTACTATGACAGAGCTACTGTTAACATACCTAGAAAATAAACCTACAAAAAACAACAACAACAAAAAAACACAACACAAATAAAAAACAAAAAAACCAAACCAAATAAACCCATAAAAAAACCAAATAAAAAATCCAAAAAAACCAAAAATTCAATTTTGGCCAACTCAGTTGGCCAAAATATGGTTTATTTTATTTTATTTTTGGTGATACGTCGAATTCGTGGTCGAATTTTTGTCAACTGGGTTGGCGAAAATCAAGTTCTCCAAATTTTCGCCAACCCAACTGACAATATCTATCGTTATTTTAAAATTTACCAAACTTCTATCGCTATATTTAATTAATATAAATTTATTATCCATACAATAAATGTTTTGTTTAATTTTTTAATTTTGATTTAGGAATGTCAAAAATTCTGAATTCCAATTTTCTTGTGACAGACGGTCACTCCATGTGTTGTTACCAAGCATGCAAACAAACCCCGAGCGAGAAGCTCAACACATCAGCGTCGATACTCCCACTGCACATCCCAAACCCACGCCCACCCAACCAAACTCCCTCGACTCCTCCGCCTCTCTCATAAGACGACCCTTCAATTCCAAATCGAGAAGTAGAGAGAGAAACAAACCAAAGAGAGAGAGAATAGCAATGGCGGCTTCCAGCACCACCATCTCCTTCTCCTCCTCCCTCTCCTCCGCCCTCCCCTTCGCCTCCCGCCGCTCCTCCTCCCACCCCTCCCCCTCCCGCCGCTCCCGGATCCCGGCGGTCCGCGCCAAGATCCGCGAGATCTTCATGCCCGCCCTCTCCTCCACCATGACCGAGGGCAAGATCGTCTCCTGGATCAAGTCCGAGGGCGACAAACTCTCCAAAGGGGAGAGCGTCGTCGTCGTCGAGTCCGACAAGGCCGACATGGACGTCGAGACCTTCTACGATGGTATCCTCGCCGCCATCGTCGTCCCCGACGGCGAGGTCGCCCCCGTCGGCGCCCCCATCGGCCTCCTCGCCGAGTCCGAGGACGAGATCCCCCTCGCCAAGGCCCAAGCCCAGTCCTCCTCCTCCTCTCTCCTTCCTCCTCCAGCTCCGGTTTCGGAATCTCCGGCTCCGGTTAAAGCTCCTGCTCCTGCTGCTGCGGCTCCCGCGACGGACGGGCCGAGGAAGATCGTCGCCACGCCGTACGCGAAGAAGCTCGCGAAGCAGCACAAGGTGGACATCAACTCGGTGGCGGGGACCGGGCCGTTCGGGAGGATTACTGCAGAGGATGTCGAGGCTGCTGCCGGGATCGAAACTAAGAAGCCTGCTGCTGCTGCGGTAGCGGCGGCCCCGGTAGCGGCGGCTCCTGCTGCTGCCGCTGCTCTGCCGCTTGCCCCGGGGTCTACAATTGTTCCATTTACTACGATGCAGTCCGCCGTGTCGAATAACATGCTGGAGAGCCTGTCCGTGCCGACATTCCGGGTCGGGTACCCGGTGACCACCGATGCGCTCGACACACTCTACGAGAGGGTATGATTTTTTTTTTTTTTTTGGCTTCTTTTTGTTCTATTTATTGATAGCGGGAATGTTTGATTGTTGCTTCAGTTTTGCAGTATATGCCAGGATTTCCGGCTCAGTCATTTGAACAGATTAATGCTGTTTTCCTGTTAGGATTTAGGCCATCTCCAACCAAAGTCCTCAAACCTCAAATTGAGAATTTTTTCTCAAAATTTATCTCCAACCCATCCTCCAAATGAGGGGATTTCCTCAAACTTTTTGAGGGAAGAACTCTCTCTCCTCAAACTTGAGGAGAGATAAAATTCTCAAATTTGAGGATCCACTATTCATGACCATTTTGTTCTCCAAGTTTTAGCTAGTTACTAATATACCTACATATGTTAAACACTAAACTTAATTAACTTACCATATTTTCTAATTTATAATTATAAATAATATAATAATTATACTATTAAAATATTCTTGTTGAGATCTTCAAATAGAATCTAATATTGAATATATTTGTTATTAGTATTTTTTTATTAGATTCATTTGATTAATAAAATAATATTTAAATAATTTGGCAGAAATTAATAGAATAACATCAAACTTTCTAAAATTAAAATACATTGACTTAAAAAAACATAAACAATTACATCAAAATTTAAAATAACGCAACCAACAATATTAAATAATATAACGTTAATGTTAAAAAAAACATAAACAAGTACATCAAAATTTAAAATAATATAAAAATAATATTATCTCGGTAAATAATATTAATAATATAATGTTAATGTATATGATTATATTAAATAGTTGTAAAAAAATAAATTTATGTATAAATAAATAATGGTTGTTTATTATTTGAGGATTGATGGGTTGGAGATGTAAAATTTATATGATAGCATAATATAGGAATATTCTTTTTTGAGTCCTCAAATTGAGGAAACTTTTGAGAATGGGTTGGAAATGGCCTTAGGAAATATCAAGTAGCACCGGCGAGGAGTTGATTTCCAGTTAGTGAAGTTGAACACTTTTAACACGATATTTACACAAGTTATAGGTCGAGTGCCATAACATTTGTTCTATTTTACATGGAGTATAGTAGAAAAATGGAAGTTTTTAGTCAATTTATTAGGATGGAGTATAGTACAATATAAATAGGGCTCTAATATGTTTATAGTGCATAGGTGAATGCACGTGCCACGGAGAAAAGGTATCTTCTTTGACTCATATTTGTCCTTTGGCAATTGTCTTGTACCTAGATTAGAAAGGAATCTAAATTGTAAGGGGGCGATGTGAAAAAAGTAGTAAGATTCTCTTTTCTTTATCCAATCAATAATCCTAGGATTACAACAATTTGCTTTACGACCTCCTACAACTGCCTACTTGGCAATTGCCAATTGGCCTATCTCACATGTGGAGAGGGGACCCAATTGGCAACTGCGACGTAGGCGGTTGTAAGAAGGTTGTAAATAAAATTATTGTAATCCTAGCATTGCCCTTATCTAATTATCTCCTCTAGTGCTTGACTTTGTTCGAGTTTGGTCAGTTGTGATCAATGTTGTAAAAGTCGCTAGACGTTAGTCGAGTGGGCACTGGACGTCTAGGTGCTGCCTAATTCTAGGTTGTCCACAAAAAAAACGTCCACAAAAAAATACTGAAAAATTCCCATATACCTCAAATAACATGCATAAGTTTACATAGTCAAACATAATTGTCAAATTCAAAGTAGAACCACAAAAACGGTTGAAACTTAGGTGTCCCATGACCGCCTAGCGCCTATGCGACTAATTCTGCCTTTTAGAACATTGGTTGTGACTTGCGGCATTAAATGAAGATGTCGATCATGTGACTCAGGTTGGATTAAGATGTAGAATAAGACAGATTCCTCTCTCTTTAAGCAGATTTATTTAGTGTTATGATATATATATCTCTACAACACAATACATGTTAACGACTCTTGAATTAGACATATATATGTATGAGTACAATTCAATTTTCTTGTTTCATTTAGTGAATATATCCTTTCTTTTTGTTAACTTTTGACTAAATAAAAGCTTATATATCGCTATAGTGGACAATTCTTCTGAATTAACCCTGATGCCTGTAACAATCATTAGGTCAAGCCGAAGGGTGTCACAATGACGGTGCTCTTGGCAAAGGCGGCAGCAATGGCACTTGCTCAGCATCCGGTTGTGAATTCAAGCTGCAAGGATGGGAAGAGTTTCACATATAATAGCAACATTAACATTGCGGTGGCTGTGGCGATTGATGGTGGACTCATTACTCCTGTCCTTCAAGATGCAGATAAGGTATATACCGTATATTATGTGTAAGTTTAGACTAATAGGTAGCCATTGTGTATATCTTTACCTGACTTTCAAACGAAGAACTTGGGCACCTATGCAGTTGGACGTATATCTTCTGTCCCAAAGATGGAAGGAATTGGTAAACAAGGCCCGGTCTAAACAGCTGCAGCCCAATGAGTACAATTCAGGTTCGTCCTTTCTAAATAATCGCACAGAGTTAAATATTAGTAATAGGACTACTGGTTACTGAGTTTGGAATTTTTTTTTTGCAGGAACATTCACTTTATCAAATTTGGGCATGTTTGGAGTTGATAGATTTGATGCTATCCTCCCACCCGGCCAGGTAGCTTTTTAATTCTCAGCCCACTGCTATGAGTATACACTGTTGTATATATTGATGATTTATTATTAATGTTAAAAGGGAGCTATAATGGCTGTTGGAGCATCAAAGCCCACTCCTATTGCTGGCAAGGATGGTTTCTTCACTGTGAAGAGCAAAATGCTGGTAAGTTTCAGCATCTTAATTTACATCCTGATAGTGTCATTTATGCTGGTAAGTTATATGATGTACTATGCCACTCGTTCATGTGCCGCTAAGCTGGTTAAGTGATGCATACAAGGTTCTGCTTACCTGTTATGTTCCTAAATACGTGCAACAGAAAGACTTCATCTATCTTAAAAAAGTAAATTGCTATCTTATTTTTGTCTGGAGGATGAGAAACTCTTCAGCGAGTTTCTTTTCCATGCTCACAAGAATATCACTCCATTACTTGATGATATATCTTTAGAGTATGTATACTAGACTTATCTTAATGACTAATCAAATAAGGCACGAGACATCATTTGATTCAGTTGAACTAGCCACTTGAGACATCCTTTGGGTGAGTATTCTATCTCATAGTAGTCGACCAATTTAAGGCATGCATCACAAGTGACTATTTGGATTAAATATTGCACTATTGCAGTACCCCTTTTGGCTTTTGTGGATCCTTCATGGCATTAGCGAGTCCTACAAGTTGCTAAGTAGCTCTTTAAACATAGACCAATATTCAAATTCACCATTTATGTAAATTGTTGGAGTGGGCGGAGTTCCCAACCTATATGGAGAACATCCCGGAGTGCGACGAGCGTCGTCTGTGGTGAGAGAAGCTCGGGGAGGCGACAAGAGCTATTCGAGAGGTCGAAGAAACTCGGGAGGAAGGAGGAGCAGCTGTTGTACAGGGGTTGTCCGAGTTCGATCCGAACTCGGTCCGAACTCAGTCCGAGTTTGGTCAGGGTGCTCCAGAAGCTCCAGAAAGCTGCTGTCTTCGTTTACTCGCAAATCACCGACTCGGCCGAATTCGGTCTGAGTTCGGTGGGCGGGCTTGACGAAAATTCAGAGGTATTTTATACACCGTTGGATCGTATCCTACGGTCCAGGATTAGCTGCGGGATTAGGGGTTATATATTAGGTTTTTCTAATCCTAATTCTCATCGAACAATAACATATCATCTCAAGAAAGAGGAAAAAAATGAGGCAAGAGTGCCATTACAACTTTGGGAAGAAGGAATGATTGTAGGCCGTTTCGGAGATCATTTTGGATAATTTTTCATTGTCTTCTATCTTTGTGGTGATCCGTGTTGGATCGGGAGGAGCTTGTAGATGGTGTATTCTCTTTATTCCATTAGTGGAGGTTCTTCAGGGTTGGACTCCGACCGTTCCGTGGTTTTTTTCCGCAAGGACTTTCCACGTCAAAATTTTATGTGTCTGCTTGGATTATTTTTCTGTGGTTTAGTGTTTGGTTTGTGCGTTGTATTGCTCGGTTCTCTCGCAGGTACTCTGGTTTTGGGGAAGGTTTTCGCGCTTCTTTCCCAACAGTGTGGTATCAGAGCCAGGTTCTGGAATTTTCAGAAGGGTGTCAGCAGTTAACAGGCAAACCAGGGAGGAGATAGATGTGAAGTCGGTGCGCATGGTAAACCTGAATGGTACCAACTATCATTACTGGAGGAGCAAGATGGACAATGGAGATGTGTCAAAGGCGGTAGCCATTGGAGATGTGCATTTGAGGACAAAGACGGGTGCAGTTCTTATTCTCAAAGATGTCCGTCATGTCCCTGATATCCGTTTCAACCTGGTATCAGTTGGAAGGTTGGATGACGAGGGTTTCTTCAGTCTCTTCGGAAACAGTCAATGGAAGCTTTCTAGAGGTTCGATGGTGATTGCCAGAGGAAGCAAGAGGTCCGGACTACTATATAGAAAGGAGCGCACATGGGGCACATAAGGTTAACACAGCTACTGATGCGTTTACTGAGTTGTGGCACAGGCGGCCCAGCCATATCAGCGAGAAGGGGATGAGCTACTTGCCCTCGATACAAAGCGAGGCTGGTAGTTAAAGGCTACGGTCAGCGGAAAGGCGTAGATTATGATGAGATTTTTCGCCAGTCGTCAAGCAGTCGTCTATTCATGTGGTGTTAGCTTTTGACAACCAGTTTCGACTTGGAGGCCGAGCAAATGGACGTGAAGACGGCATTCCTCCACGGTGATCTTGAGGAGTTGTACATGGAGTAGCCAGAGGAATTATGTGAGAAGGGCAAGTCACATTTGGTCTGCCGGTTGAGGAAGAGCTTGTATGGTCTGAAACAAGCTCCGAGGCAGTGGTACATAAAGTTCGAGTCGTTTATGGGGGAGCATGGCTATGCACGGACGACGTCGGATCATTGTATTTTTGTGAGGTACTTCACCGAGGATAATTTCATCATTTTTTTGCTTTGTGTTGATGATATGTTGTTGGTGGGTCAGAATGCCACCAGGATAGCAGAGTTGAAGCGTCAACTGGGCGCGACCTTCTCTATGAAGAATTTGGGCACAGCGAAGACTATTCTTGGGATGGAGATCAGCCAAGAGAGAGTCAAAACTGTTACACTTGTCCCAAAGAAATACATTCACCGGGTACTTCAGCGTTTCGGAATGGACGGGTTGAAGAAAGTGAGTAACCCCCTCGCGGCTCACTTTAAGTTCACTGAGAAGCAGTGTCCATCTACCGAGGACGAGAAGGAAGATATGGAGCGGGTTCCATATGCCTCAGCCGTGGGAAGTCTTATGTATGCTATGGTATGTACGAGGCCAGTCATTGCTCACGCAGTCGACACAGTTAGCAGGTACACTTCCAATTCTGGAAGGGTACATTGGAGTGGGGTCAAGTGGATTCTATGATATCTTCAGGGCACTGCCGATTGGAGACTTTCATTTGGTGGTGACGAGCCGAAGCTGGTTGGGTATACCGACGCTGATATGGCTGGAGATGTAGACACGAGGCGATCGACTTCGTACTATGTGATGATGTTTGCTTGTGGAGCAGTATCGTGGCAGTCGTGTTTGCAGAAGTGTGTTGCCTTGTCGACGACAGAGACAGAGTACATTGCAGCGACGGAGGCTTGCAAGGAGTTGCTGTGGATGAAGTTGTTGCAGAAAATTGGGCTAAAGCAGGAGCAATATCCTTTGTTTTGCAATAGTCAGAGTGCTATTCACCTTGTGAAGAACCAGACATTTCATAGTCGGTTCAAGCACATTGAGACCCTACATCATTGGATACGGGATGCTGTTGAGAAAAAGGAAGCGGCGTTAGAGAATGTTCATACAGACGACAACAGAGCAGATATGTTCACAAAGATTTTTCCAAGGGGAAAGTTTGATTACTGCAGGCAGATCGTCGAGATGACGATTCCCTCCACATAGTTCTGAAGGAAAAGATTTGTTGGAGTGGGTGGGATTCCCAACCTATGTGGAGAACACCCCGGAGTGCGACAAGCGCCGTCTGTGGTCAGAGAAGCTTGGGGAGGCGACGAGAGCTATTCGAGAGGTCGAAGAAACTCGGGAGGAAGGAGAAGCAGCTGTTGTACAGGGGGAGACAGAGTTCGGGCCGAACTCGGTCTGAGTTCGGTCAAGGTGCTCCAGAAGCTCCAGAAAGCTGTTGGTTTCGTTTACTCGCAAATCACCGACTCGGCTGAATTCGGTACGAGTTCGGTCGACGGGCTGGTCGAAAATTCAGAGGTTTTATACACCGTTTGATCGTATCCTACGGTCCAGGATTAGCTGCGGGATTAGGGGATATATATTAGGTTTTTCTAACCCTAATTTCCATCGAACAATAACATACCATATCAAGAAAGAGGAGAAAATGAGACAAGAGTATCATTGCAACTTTGGGAAGAAGGAATGATTGGAGGCCGTTTCGGAGGAGGAGATCATTTTAGGTAATTTTTTATTGTCTTCTATCTTCGTGGTGTGATCTATTTTCTATTCCTAAGTGTTGTGGAGATCCGTGTTGGATCGAGAGGAGCTTGTAGAGGGTGTATTCTCTTTATTCCATTAGTGGAGGTTTTTCAGGATTGGACTTCGATCGTCCCGTAGTTTTTTTTCGCAAGGGTTTTCCACGTCAAAATTGTCTGTCTGTGTGGATTATTTTTTTGTGGTTTGGTGTTTGGTTTGTGCGTTGTATTGCTCGGTTCTCTCGCAGGTATTCCCTGGTTTTGGGAAAGGTTTCCGCGCTTCTTTCCCAACATAAATAAACTAAGAGTTTATTTAAGTGTCCGGAGAAAACACCCCCACTAAATCTCAAGCATCACTCCTTTTCGACTAACTCATTCAATTTATGATTAAAACCTTTGGATTTCTTCAAGTTCTCTTTTCTCCATTCACTAGTCAACTCTTTTCTCCATTCACTAGTCAATTATGACACGATGAAGGATCATAATACTTCGTGAGAATTATGTTGAAAGATGACACCAGTCTTTATGAGCATTTATTCTTGGAAAACAGTCAAGCTTGATCTCCAGCATGATTTTGCATTTGCCAGGAGTTCAAATCCTGTTTCGTTCCCTATGCTTCATGCTGCTTCTTTTGTTTCTCAATTTAGCTCCATAAACCATTACCACAACATTGTCCCAACAATGTGGACATGGATTCTGACTATGTAGCACCCACATAGACATGACATAACATGACGTAGAGACTGAGATAGCTACATGGTAGGTCATAAGTTTTATCATATAGCAGGGTAAGTACATGCCAACAAATCATGTATTGTCTATAAATATGTTAAGACTGACAGAAATTATCATTTTTTTTCATAGTATGCCACATGTAAGCATGCTAGTAGTTTGCTTATAATGTAATGTGATTTATCAGTACTGTGAATCTATTTATCGGCCGACATCTGCAACACTGGTTCCTAGTTACTATCCTGCTTTTTGATAAGATTGGCAAAAGATCCAAAATATGTAAATTCGATATGATGCCATCAGCTTTGAGCTATATTAAGCTGACACATGGCTGATTCAGCTGTATGATGTTACTCCATGTAACAAGATCTTTGTCAGCTGTACGACTGCAATGCTTGGAGCCGCCTCTTCTGAAAAATTACAATTGTTTGGTTATATTGCTCAGAAACCACAGAAATGAGTTATTCTAGCTTTATCTACCAAACAATGTTGTTCTTGTACATTTAAGCTCAAATACAGCGAAATGAGGATAAACATTATCAAAACTACCAAGAACAGATTACCTTTATGGAAAATCGTCCAACTACTTGCCAAATATACATCAATGTGAGCTATCTAAAAATCCTAGTATAATAGATACTATGCACATAGATGGTTGGTACAAATTTTGGACTGAATTTTGTTGAATTATTATCTAGCTTTAAGCTTCTGGCTGATAAGATGCCTCTGAACCTCGTATAACCAAACGACTATAAGCCAAGCCTTTAACCTATTTAGTTACAACAACATGAAGACTACAGAAGTTGAGCAAAAAACAAATCCTGAAGCATGATAATCATGCAGTTGGGAAGGAGGCCTCAGTTCTGGGTTTGTACTTTGTATCCAGCAATATGATCCCAGTGTCGACAAAATTTTCTTCAAGCTTAAAGGGCAACACATTAAAGTTCAGCTCCTTTAAATAGACTGCCAGCTGGATAAATGGATTGGAACCAATATGGTGGTGCACCATTCAGGTGCGGACGCAGGAATTTGAAAGAGGGGAGTCAACCTCAAATATAAAGAAAGTCCAAAATTTTGTTAAATAAAGTTTGCTATATCATAATTTTGTTAAAAAATGAAATTATGAAGGAAAAAATAAAACCTGATGTAAATATGTATATAAAAAATGAAAATTATAAATTTCGGAGGGAACAAAACATAAAATTGATGAAGAAAATTAAAAAAAGAATATGAATATTTAACTGAGAAGCAAAAATTCAGTGGGGGCAACTGCCCCCCCTCGCCCCCATGTAGGTCCGCCCCTGGCACCGTTGCTGTTTAATGTTCTCATCTTCTAAACATGCTATGATGTATGTCTTCATCTTTCAATCAAGTCTCCAAAATCTTAGCAGTCCACTCTTTTTAGTCTGTTTTGTCTTGGTTTTTTTATCGGTGAAAACCGAACAATGATTTTATATGTAGTCAGTCACAAACTCGCCTAACAGCCATGATTTAATCTTTGAACTGAATGTATTGAACTTGTATTCTTGTGTTGCCTTTTGTTATTTTATATTTTTAAGCTAGGACTAAACTTGCAAATATTCTTCAGGTGAATGTGACAGCAGATCACCGGATTGTCTATGGAGCAGATTTGGCAGCCTTCTTACAAACATTTGCAAAGATCATCGAGAACCCTAACAGCCTAACACTATAGATGCTTCTTCAGGGGATTATGCCCATGCATGTTTATTTTTGACTTGCTTCAGATAATTGCCTTGCTAGGGTTCGGCTCTTAGATTGGCGAACATGTGGCTGAGAGTTTTGTTTTAATTCAGCAGGATAGATTGAAAACGTTATAAATTTGTGAAGAGCCAACATTGGCAGTAAATTGTCTTGGATATATAATTTATTTTGATTAAGCTTTTGGATAAATAATACCGAATCTTGCTCTGAAATTGAATGCGATCGTGTTAACACCTATTTTGTTGCTCTGTGGGATTGTCTATGACCAAAGATCCTGCAAAATTATAGGTGGTGATACTGTTTTGATGAATCTCATTTCTGATTACTTTCACTTGTTCGACATATGGGTTATTCCACTTATTGGTGTCAGAATTTCAAAAATCATTTGACATTTCTTGTAATGCAAAGACAGCTTCACAACACTGCCTTTTGTTTTTCAGACGTTCACCAGAACAATTGGGGTGTGAGGTCACACACTAATCTGTTGTTTATCCACTTGGGAAATTCTCGGGCATGTTTTGCCAAAAATGCTTGGAGTTGACAGTAGTACAGTAGTGAAGCTCAAGCTGTCTAGTGGGTTGGGCTGGGCGGTCCGAAATTCGTTCCCGCCCGGTCAAGGTGTCTAGTGGGCTGGGATTTCAATCTGAGATATAGATTGTGGCTGATTTTCAACACTGTTCATCTACCCTTTGTCTTGATGTCGGTGAGCGAGTAGGTCATGGACAATTGACTACACCTAGTAGTTATGTCCTAGTTACTCGACCCTCATTTGTTTCTCGAGGTCAGCCCGACAATTTTATCAGGGACCAACTAGATCTGCTGTTTCTGAGAAATTATTGTATGAACTGGATGCAATGTACCATTTTCTTTCCCAACCATTAGATTGTATAAGGATGTATGCGGGTACGCATTTTCATGATAATCCAATGATTCGCATTTGAAGGATGCATCCGACACATACAATAATTTTTCGTTGGTCGCTAGCGCATCTTCTGATACTTCTGGTTCTCAACAGAGAGAGATGGTGTGCTTGACACAAGCACCATGATACTCAATTCGACTTGGGAGTGTCAAGACTTAGTCCACTGGAGGGCTGAAGTGGTTCGTGAAGTTAAGGATGCATCTGTCAGGCCTTTAGATACAAAGGTTCAAGATAAGTCATTTTTTCTACTGTTGTATTATTAGAATTTGTGAAGTCAATGATGCTTTAAATAATGATATTAAGCTTTCAAAAAAATAATGATATTAAGGATGTAGATTAGTTGTTTCAGTAAATTATTTAACTAAAGCAACATTGAAAAACTTAATTTAGATGCATAGTTCATGATAAGCCATATTGCTATTGTTGTAAAATTAGAATTTCTGAAGTTAATAATACTTTAAAGAAAATAAAAAATGGAAAACGGTAAGGGTTATGACTTGACGATATTTCTATTAAAGTTTGAAAATTCGTATTGAGGTTTGAAAATGTTTAGGAAAGAAATGATATATGTAGCTTACTAATTTGTTCAACCAAATCCTTAAGACTAAGAAGATGCCCATAAATGGAGAAACATTATTAGAGTACCCACAATAACTATTATGAAATTAAATTTTATGTTTCATACCATGAAACTATGGAAAAATACATACAAAAAGATTAAGATAAGAGACCACAATCAGATAATCATTTTGGTTTTTTCATATCAAGGAGATGCAACTATAAAAGCCATTTACTCATTAGGAACATTAAGAAAAAGATTTAGAAAGAAAAAAGAGAGATTTAGATATGGCTCTTGTTGATTTAAAGAAAGCTTAAGATTTAATTACTAGGGAGATAATGTGGTAGATTTTGAAGAAACAAATTTTTAGTAGTTATTGAGATATTAAGAATATATATGATAAGAGTTACAAAGATCACGTAAACTGGAGGAGATCCTAAATTTTCATACTACCATTGTCTTTATCAAGGATCAAAGTTAACTATTAACTTGCGGTAGTCATAGATGAAATTGCTAGGTATATTTAGAAGGAGATACGATGTTTGTTGACATTGAAGTTAATGAGAGTAGAGAAGGACCAGTCACTAAAATATTAATTTTCTTTTAGGAGGAAAGAAACCCGACGCAGTAATGTTGCAGACAAAGGACAGGTCTCCTTGCAAAAGTTGGAGAAGTTTGTATATATTAGCTTGTCGGTAAAAAGAGAGAGAGCAGCTCTTCATGAATTTCTTGCTTTAGAATGGAACGAGTGCCATTTTCATCAAAAGATGAATTTCTCGCTGTAGAATCAGAGTCCATTTTCATCCTAACTAACCTCAGAAATAATCTACTACTTTAATTGTTACTTCAGCGTTCAGAATGCGGTACGTGGCTGCTTTAATGTGTCATCCCAAAAATCTTCCTTCTGGTACCATTTGTTGGTAATATTTATATATATATAATATTTTTCAAAAAATTGATAATAAAAAAAAAAAGTCTTACCGGCCTCCGAGAAAATTGTGCTCGAAGCACTGCCCTAAGAGTCGATCTGAGGTCTATGTGCAGACGTTTCTCGGAAGCTCCTAGTGGTAAAACCTCCTGACTACCGGCTTCTCTGTTGGGGATGGAGATGACTTTCACACACAAAGTACGGAAGCAATATCTTGCAATCGAGCTTCTGAAAGCTATGGATTGATAAGGGAGTAGCAATAACTTACAATCGAGCATTTGAAAGCTATGGATTGACAAATGAGTAAAACAGAACACAAAAGAATTAACGAGGTTCGGCAATGTGCTTACGTTCTCGGACAATTATCGATTTACGTCATTGGACTTCTTATCAATTTTTTTAGTTTCGAAAGCTTGTTCGTAGGTTATGTGAATACGTCTCTCTCGTTGACCCGTTGGAATGTTCCATACAATGAGTCTAAATAACTTCAAAAGTGCATGTGAATTGTATGATTGCTTGAACTGGATAGTGTAAAAGCACGTAAAAATCTATATCCATGTGGTTTATATACAGGCTGCATCCTCATGCTAAATACATGCTACATAGTTACCCCCACATGCGTCCTGGACAGACAAAGAGAGCCGAGTCGCATACACGCCCTCTGACACGACTTTCAAAGGTCTGCCACTGTTCCAAGCACTTATTTCCCTGACTGCCTCAAAAAGTGTGAGAGAGACGGTGACACACAATCTGACAGAAAGGTCACGTCAGGCATTAATGACTTCGTCAGAACGTACAGAGCCATACGTCGAATACTCTATAATCTCGCCAACATGCGGCCAGAGTGTCCATTCGACCAAGGCCCAAACGAGAGCACGTATGCGACTGCAAGACCAATGCGGCCTAGTTGTTATGCGTCCTTCAACTCACAAAGATCTTTCCATTACAACTGCAGAGATCTTCGCACAGTTGGTGCTGACTACGTGTCCAGATGAACAAGTGTCACGACCCGCACCCGGTATAGGGGCACGAGAGCGTGGGTACGTCCAGCCTACGCCGCAGCATCGGCGGTAGAACGCTGTCTAGGTCATAATACTATCTAAACAATCTCTCATGAATATCCAACTCCATAAGGAGACACAGATATCATAATATAATATAGAATATACTCAATCACATAAACTAGAGCACGATGAGATATCGAAGCAAGAATATGAAATACAAGACAAGTCTAAACGACAAAATAACCATACCTGCAAACAATAACATCCAATCTCCAAGTATACTGGAAAACAAGTCCTCTAGGTCATAGTCTGAAAAAAATATCCGGTCAGGATTGGAACGAAATACACCTCCAACAGCAGTTCCACATATATTGACAAAATCTATAGCACAGTGTAAAGAAATACAAGACAGATATGGATAACTGACAATAAGAAATACTGACGAGCATGGATATACTGAAAATAGAAATACTGGAATAAATGGAATACTGGAGCATGTCATCATCAATGTATACCTAGCAATGAAATAGAAATTCAAGTACACGCGAGAATAATGAACTGGTATATAAGTGTGTACAAGAATAATAACTAGAATATGTAGAGATGCTAGATCAATATACTAGAGATGCATGTCAAGAACATCTAACTAAGTGTGTGAAATATCAGCATATCATGTGATCGGCTTGGGACTATATGACTCATTACATGGATTAGCGATCATCCCCAACAGGTCAGGCTAACCAGATGTAACAGCGATGAGGCATGTAAGCGTAAGGCTGTACCGACATGATGTGTGGGTGAGCTATGATGCATGTAAAGTTGGGTATGATCACATAAACTACTAATATTCCTCCGTTTCCCCAGCTAGCACGATGGATTCCAATCACGACTCCTCGTGAAAGGTCTCAATGATGCCAACTCGTGTAACGAACAGTGTCAGAGTCAAGTACGCTATACAACAAGAATTATAGAGAAAATCAACATAATGGAAACTGTCAGAGAATGTACTCGCCTGGGGTCCTGCTGCTGGCATACCAATGTCTGTTTTTGAATCTTGTCTGAAATCCAACAGTCCTAAAGACATCATTAAATAATATAATCTTGCATCAGACATTACTCTAACACACAATAAAAATACATTGAACTCAGGGCTTCGCTAGGTATGACACTGGTCAACTAGGGTCAAGTGCGCGTCTAATTGCGCGGGTGTCGCATCTGTAATTGCTGTGTAAGACAGATAGCCAATGATACGGGTCTTGCCAGTACGTCAGTGTACATATGGCAGTCTGTTAACATGCTACGTGGTCACACTTGGGTCATCTAGAAGATAGACATATAATACATATTATCATCTATCATATACATTAATACTAATTAATTATAATTATAATAGATATATGTATATGCATACATGATAGAGTTTAATACAAGTATGTTTTCCATAGTTTTATTGTATTTGATTTATCCGTCTAATAAATTTTATACATAAAATTCCTTAAGAATATATTCATAAGCTCCTATAAAAATAATTTACTCTTATATTAACAATATAATTTATCTAACCAAAAGAAACCTAATTAATATCCCTTAAATGACAAAATCTAAGGGCTTCATTGAATTATTCGGATTCCTAGGGACCTATACTAAAATTTTCTTAGGATGGCTTGTATTAAAGAAATACTTCCTTTCTTTTCTCTTTGTTGTATTCCAACGTGTGGTTTTATTATGACTTGTTTTTAATGAAGGAAAAGTTGGTACAGACTTCAATGAGCAAACTATTATTTTCTTCTTCCAACCATATTCCTACGGTACCTACATAGTGGTTTGTATATGCTTAGCCATTCATTTTACTATTTCTATTCAACAGGGCATTGCTCCTACGTATATTTATTTTAGAGTTACTTACTATTTATCATTGATCTTCATAGCTAACGGCTATTATATTAGATTATAGGTACAACGAGAACCTGAGGGAAGAAAAAAGGTTCATAAGAAATTACCAGCGATACATAGGATGGTGTTTTTTGAATCACCCGCGGGAGCAGTTCCTCCTTCCATCACGACTCTAGTGCTCGACGCATGGCAATGCCGGAGTCGAAGGGGTTGAGTGGTGGTGATGTCGAGGGAAGAACGGCGAGGGGGGGAGGTGCACAGCGTTCAGGCGAGCGTGCTCAGGTGGTGGTGCGGGGAACTGTTCAGGCGGTGATCGGGATTGTGAGTGCAGGCGGATGCACGGCGTTCTTGTGGACAGCGGGTCATTCCGGTCATCGCTGGCGAGTGCGGCGTCGTTCACGGCGTGTCTAGTCGGCTTCAGAGGGTGGAGCCGCAGTTGAAGGTCAGGGACGAGCGGGGTTCAGGGACGGCCACGGGATGACGAGGCGTTCGCGTCGTCGTGTGGAGGAGAGTCTCCGGTGGGCTGGAGAAAGTCGACCGGCGTGAGCGCTGCTGTCGTCGAGTTCAGGCGAGTTGCTAGGGACGTCGGCATGGGGAGAGGAGTCGGGGAGATGGGAGTCGATCACAGTGTCGAGTTTGGCGGCTCATCGAGTTAGGATCCGGCGAGCTCGGGTGGCCGCGGGGTTCAGTTATAGCGAGGAGATGACAGGCGGCTGGGGTAGCTCTCCGACGAGGGGGAGGCCCGCTCAGGGCGACGCTGCTCGAGAGGAGATGGGATGAGAAGATGAACAGGAAGGAGAAGAAGAATAAGTCAGCTGTTGTTTAGATGTTAGGGAATAGAAGAGAAAGGAAAATTAAGGAAAAAGAATATTTATATGAGGTAGGGTGTAGGTGACCTAGAATTGGTTTGACTGGTCAACCCCTCTTGGGATTGGGCCTCTCATGTAGGATTTCAATGGGCCATGATTCAAATGGGTTCAAAATGAAGGGCTAGGGTTCAATTGGTTCAAGGTGTGGAGGGCCATGGTCTTAAGGAGCTTGGTGTTGAATTTCACACTCCTACAATTTATGAAAAAAATACCAATGAAGGAGAAATATGTTTATTCACGTCTTGTGCCCAATGGGGTGGACACCCTAATGCACTTTTGCACAAAAGTGCCCATCAATTGGAAAATTGCACAAAGTTGAATTTACGGTTCAATTAAATTAAATATCATGCAATATTTTATACATTAATTTATGAAAAGATGAAAATACCCCTAATCTAAAATGTGGGGGTGACAAGTCTACCCTCCTTAAAAGAATTTCGTCCTCGAAATTTAAGATTCTCAACAGTTGTATTTATTCATTATTTTATTGTACCATCAAAATTAAATGCATCAAACCATATAATACTGAAGCAAATCCATATTGTTATTTCACCAACTTTCATAATTCTAAAGATATCATATTTATGAAAAAAATCCTCAATTTAAAAATTGAATTCCAATCGTATCATATTCTCCTCAAAATTTGATGTTAATAATTAAGTACTCAAAATTTTAATACCAATCCTCTAAAAAAAAAATTTTAAATCCAATCTATGCACATTTATAAAATTTAAAATCTCTTCCAAAATTTTGTATTCAAACACTAACCCATTAATCATCTTACTCCTCAAATTTAAATCTAATTGATGCATGTTTATAAAATTTAAATCATCGTCCCAAAATTTTAAACTTTTAATCCATTAGTGATCTTAATCCTCGATATTTTTTTTTCCACACAATAATCAAATAATATAATACTCGCAAAACCTTCAAATATAACATTCGAAATATAAGTTCGTAACTTGCATTCCAATAAATATAATGATAATCTTCTTAATTTCCTTGAAATTTAATGATAATTTCAATCATATCTCAATCTTCATAAAGTCAATGATTCATCAATTTTGCCATATTAATTCTCACTCTTTATTTAAATTAATATTTTATCCTCGAAATTTTAGGCACCTTGTCTCTCTTTGTCAATCATAACCTCTTCATTAACTCTTTACTACGGTCAAACCCTCAACAATCAAAGTCTAAGAGAATCCTACCTATAATCATACAACACGCAATACAATACGCAAGCTAGATAAGATATTCAATCTAGATGAAACATGCATGGTCATAGTCTCTTTTTTATGGTATTACAGTCTCTGTCGAGGTGTACTACTAACTATATTCTAACAAAAAATTTATTGATACGGACTATGGCACTAGAAAATTAATCAATAAAACAAACAGATGGAAAAGGAATATGAGGAAAGAACAGAACATAGCCTTCTAACCCATTACTTGGACATCTTAATCCTCTAATATACACTTAACTCTGGTATATTTACTCACTAATTTCTTGTCCCTATACACTGATACCCATATCAACTAATCACTAGTCCACAACATCCATGAATACATCCTCATTGCATACACCTGTCTATTGATACCTAGATATGATACCAAGAATCTCTAACACGACCATAGTTTAATAATGCATCCAAAGTTTGATACCTCTAACTCTTGGTACTACTGTTTCTACTACAGGCACACTCACTACTAGCTCTCTTACCTACTGCAATTGTTTATACTAGTCGTTCTTATCACTCAAGTGCACACCAAGTGCAACACACCATACTAAGTACTGCTCCTTCTAATGCAACTCTAGATGGACACCCAAGTTTGTTTGCAGTGCCATCTCAAGCATTCTCAAGCCAATAGATCCTTACACATGCACATCAATCACTCATATACTGTTATACATTTCTTATCCACCATAAAATTTTATCCTCAAAATAAAATTATCAAAATTTAACTTCTCGAACAATTTAAAATAAAATGCATATACCTTCCTCAAAAGTCAAATACTCAAATATCGAAATAAAATTTTTTTAATCACTTCCAAAAATTTTATAGCTTTGACTATGTTTATTGAATTGAATTCGAATCCTCAAAGATTTAATGACATAAATCTCAACTCCTCAATAATCTTTAAAAATTAAAATTCATTTCCACCCTTCAAATTATAAATTTAAATCCACAAGTACACGTATAAATACTCAGTCTCTAATACTCAAGGTGCACACAATACACCAATTGTCTACAATCCTCAACTTTGTACTGAAATTTGCTCTGCCCGAATTACTTGCAATATTAATTCTAATAATCAAAGTTATCATCACACGTATTTTCTCCAATAATTTTCTGTCTATATTAACTGATACACCAATCTAATTATCATCACACGAAGTACTTACTATCATTAGCACCTTACTCAACAAATCTTTGATATAGAATCACTAGCACTATTGGTATGGTAACACTAGCTTCCATCATTAGATCACCTCGTCACATTGACTAGAACTTATGATCACTTGCAATTTCTATAATACCCATGCTTTACTTCAATTTCAAGGACAGGCATATGGTTCTATATCTCGATTGATGTATAAGCATATCTCTTAAACCTTTTACAGCCTGTTAAACTAATATGTGATATATTTCATAACTTTAATTACCAATCTTGATATTTCTCCACTCATGGCATCTCATTAAAACCCTTTATGCATATACATTTTTTTTTACTCTTAACATACCCGGTATCAATCATCCAATTGAACATCATGCTCCATTAATCTTTAACACAATTCCTTGATACTTAATTGTTTACATAGATCATCCAATTACATAATTTAATGACTATCCAGGACTGGCATGCTGATTCTGATACTTACTCTTGGAACCATCATTGATACTCTTACTCCTTCTTCTACCTATATTACCAATATTAACTATAATAACACCTATCATAGAACTATTGCTACAAGGTATTATGCTATAGGTATCTCTAGATTAATGCCTACTGCTCACATGTCTAACTAAGAAACACTTACAAACTCACAAGTCACACTCAGTCAACACTAATATAAGACAGACAAAATTACAAGTCATTAATTATCACACTAACAAGGAATCCTCAAAGAAAAGAAGATCAAAAAGAAAAGGGATTAAGGACTGAAGGTATCTTTACTGCTAGTAAAGAAAAAAAGCGATGGAACAAAGTCCTGGAATAACAGAAATATATAAGTCTTGAGATGATACTTTAAGAACCAATTTAAGATACAACCTGATAATCATACACGTCTATCAGAAATTATGACACTCAGAATCCTCGCCACGCCAGTAAGCATAGATGCGATAAACGACAGGTTCCGTAACTAAGGTATGCAACTCTATAATCATGTCATCTAGAATCTTCGCCACGCCAACCGGTATGGCTGCGAGAAATTCTAAATTTCATAACTAAAGTATGTACATCCAAGTCAGGTTCCTACGTTCTCGTCACGACAGCTAATGTGGCTGCAATAAACTCTAGGTTCCATAACCAAAGTAGACGTTTTACCTTTCTCACTGTCCTCATCAACATATGGCATCAGATGATACCGTAAAGTTTAGTCCATAAAATTTATCTCGATATAAAATTAACTCAACAACAATACCAAGAATTAAATTTAACAACTGGTCAACAAGAATTAAACTCAACAATGATACCAAGATTTAAATTTAATAACTGATCAACAAGAATCAAGTTCAATAACAACAAGTGAGAGCAGACGGGAACAACGGGAAAATATTTAAATTGGAAATTCTAATAAGATTCTCAAGGGTCGTCCCAGGAATCTCTCAAGAATTTGTGATTGAGTATCCTCTCTCATCCTAGTATCCTATGTCCTATATTCTATAGCAGGCACGTAGTAGTACAACTAAGACGTCACACTACCACGACATCGCACAACTTGCGAAGTCTGACCTGCATGGGCCACCACTAAAAACGTGTCACGATCCGCACCCGGTATAGGGGCACGAGAGCGTGGGTACGTCCAGCCTACGCCGCAGCATCGACGGTAGAACGCTGTCTAGGTCATAATACTATCTAAACAATCTCTCATAAATATCCAACTCCATAAGGAGACACAGATATCATAATATAATATGGAATATACTCAATCACATAAACTAGAGCACAATGAGATATCGAAGCAAGAATATGAAATACAAGACAAGTCTAAACGACAAAATAACCATACTTGCAAACAATAACATCCAATCTCCAAGTATACTGGAAAACAAGTCCTCTAGGTCATAGTCTAAAAAAAATATCCAGTCAGGATTGAAACGAAATACACCTCCAACAGCAGTTCCACATATATTGACAAAATCTATAGCACAGTGTAAAGAAATACAAGACAGATATGGATAACTGACAATAAGAAATACTGACGAGCATGGATATACTGAAAATAGAAATACTGGAATAAATGGAATACTGGAGCATGTCATCATCAATGTATACATAGCAATGAAATAGAAATTTAAGTACACGCGAGAACAATGAACTGGTATATAAGTGTGTACAAGAATAATAACTAGAATATGTAGACATGCTAGATCAATATACTAGAGATGCATGTCAAGAACATCTAACTAAGTGTATGAAATATTAACATATCATGTGATCGGCTTGGGACTATATGACTCATTACATGGATAAGCGATCATCCCCAACAAGTCAGGCTAACCAGATGTAACAACGATGAGGCATGTAAGGGTAAGGATGTACCGACGTGATGTGTGGGTGAGCTATGATGTATGTAAAGTTGGGTATGATTACATAAACTACTAATATTTCCCCGTTTCCCTAGCTAGCACGATGGATTCCAATCACGACTCCTCGTGACAGGTCTCAATGATGCCAACTCGTGTAAAGAACAGTATCAGAGTCAAGTACGCTATACAACAAGAATTATAGAGAAAATCAACATAATAGAAACTGTCAGAGAATGTACTCGCCTGGGGTCCTGCTGCTGGCATACCAATGTCTGTTTTCGAATCTTGTCTGAAATCCAACAGTCCTAAAGACATCATTAAATAATACAATCTTGCATCAGACATTACTCTAACACACAATAAAAATATATTGAACTCAGGGCTTCGCTAGGTATGACACTGGTCAACTAGGGTCAAGTGTGCGTCTAATTGCGCGGGTGTCGCATCTGTAATTGCTGTGTAAGACAGATAGCCAATGATACGGGTCTTGCCAGTACGTCAGTGTACATATGGCAGTCTGTTAACATGCTACGTGGTCACACTTGGGTCATCTAGAAGATAGACATATAATACATATTATCATCTATCATATACATTAATACTAATTAATTATAATTATAATAGATATATGTATATACATACATGATAGAGTTTAATACAAGTATGTTTTCCATAGTTTTATTGTATTTGATTTATCCATCTAATAAATTTTATACATAAAATTCCTTAAGAATATATTCATAAGCTCCTATAAAAATAATTTACTCTTATATTAACAATATAATTTATCTAACCAAAAGAAACCTAATTAATATCCCTTAAATGACAAAATCTAAGGGCTTCATTGAATTATTCGGATTCCTAGGGACCTATACTAAAATTTCCTTAGGGTGGCTTGTATTAAAGAAATACTTCCTTTCTTTTCTCTTTGTTGTATTCCAACGTGTGGTTTTATTATGACTTATTTTTAATGAAGGAAAAGTTGGCACAGACTTCAATGAGCAAACTATTGTTTTCTTCTTCCAACCATATTCCTACGGTACCTACATAGTGGTTTGTATATGCTTAGCCATTCATTTTACTATTTCTATTCAACAGGGCATTGCTCCTACGTATATTTATTTTAGAGTTACTTATTATTTATCATTGATCTTCATAGCTAACGGCTATTATATTAGATTATAGGTACAACAAGAACCTGAGGGAAGAAACAAAGGTTCATAAGAAATTACCAGCGATACATAGGATGGTGTTTTTTGAATCACCCGCGGGAGCAGTTCCTCCTTCCATCACGACTCTAGTGCTCGACGCATGGCAATGCCGGAGTCGAAGGGGTTGAGTGGTGGTGATGTCGAGGGAAGAACGACGAGGGGGGAGGTGCACAGCGTTCAGGCGAGCGTGCTCAGGTGGTGGTGCGGGGAACTGTTCAGGCGGTGGTCGGGATCGTGAGTGCAGGCGGATGCACGGCGTTCTTGTGGACAGCGAGTCATTCCGGTCGTCGCTGGCGAGTGCGGCGTCGTTCACGGCGTGTCTGGTAGGCTTCAGAGGGTGGAGCCGCAGTTGAAGGTCAGGGACGAGCGGGGTTCCGGGACGGCCGCGGGATGACGAGGCGTTCGCGTCGTCGTGTGGAGGAGAGTCTCCGGTGGGCTGGAGAAAGTCGACCGGCATGAGCGCTACTGTCGTCGAGTTCAGGCGAGTTGCTAGGGACGTCGGCATGGGGAGAGGAGTCGAGGAGATGGGAGTCGATCACAGTGTCGAGTCCGGCGGCTCATCGAGTTAGGATCCGGCGAGCTCGGGTGGCCGCAGGGTTCAGTTATAGCGAGGAGATGACAGGCGGCTGGGGTAGCTCTCCGGCGAGGGGGAGGCCCGCTCAGGGCGACGCTGCTCGAGAGGAGATGGGATGAGAAGATGAACAGGAAGGAGAAGAAGAATAAGTCGGCTGTTGTTTAGATGTTAGGGAATAGAAGAGAAAGGAAAATTAAGGAAAAAGAATATTTATATGAGGTAGGGTGTAGGTGACCTAGAATTGGTTTGACTGGTCAACCCCTCTTGGGATTGGGCCTCTCATGTAGGATTTCAATGGGCCATGATTCAAATGGGTTCAAAATGAAGGGCTAGGGTTCAATTGGTTCAAGGTGTGGAGGGCCATGGTCTTAAGGAGCTTGGTGTTGAATTTCACACTCCTACAATTTATGAAAAAATACCAATGAAGGAGAAATATGTTTATTCACGTCTTGTGCCCAATGGGGTGGACACCCTAATGCACTTTTGCACAAAAGTGCCCATCAATTGGAAAATTGCACAAAGTTGAATTTACGGTTCAATTAAATTAAATATCATGCAATATTTTATACATTAATTTATGAAAAGACGAAAATATCCCTAATCTAAAATGTGGGGGTGACACCAAGTCACGCCCACAACGGGTTGATAACAACCCTGAGATCTCATCAACAACATATCTCAACCAAGACCACGTGGCAATCTGCCCATGGCTTGCAGCGACAGTTACAACCGTATTCTGTTGAAGGATCCCTCTACGGCTACAAAACAGAGGCAT
Organism: Iris macrosiphon; assembly: GCA_036927795.1. Classification (NCBI taxonomy): domain Eukaryota; kingdom Viridiplantae; phylum Streptophyta; class Magnoliopsida; order Asparagales; family Iridaceae; genus Iris; species Iris macrosiphon. The sequence continues at coordinate 137,042,708 of JAYESA010000003.1, read as the reverse complement.
ATGCGGCACCCATTGACCATCAGCACGATGGCTATAAATATGAGCAACTTGAACGTTCTAAAGGTCAACTTTTTCTTCTTCAGAGAGAGACCAGACCAGAGGCTTGCTATCTGCGAATCTATACGAGAGAGAGAGAGAGAGAGAGAGAGAGAAAGAGAGATAAGAGCTGCTGTACCGGATCTCCCTTGTAAAGAGAGTTTTTACACTCATAATCCTCCATTATTACCCCCAAAAAAATAAATTTATACTTAGATTGTCTTCTAGGACTCTTCTTTGTACTTTCTTAATTTGTTAATCAAATCCAGTTCTTCTAGTTCTCTTTTTGATTTAAATGGCAAACACGGTGGTAACTCTGTTAGGGATGTCATTCTCCACTGTTGAGAAGTCGGTGACACAATTTGCTGCGGCTGAGCTTAGCTCGACGCAAAAGATGTTGGTGGTCCGCTTCGACCAGCAAGCGTTCGAGGACATGCTCTCCAAGAAAAGTGCTAATCCTTCACCAAGGATAGCCAAGCCCAAGAAGACCCGTAGAACATGGGTGGCCAAGGCCACTGCACCCCACGCAACTGCGGAGCAGACGCTTCCAGCCACTTACTCTATTTCCAATGACGGTCGTCGGACGAACACCCGAACGTCCACATCTATACATCATCCTGGGCTGACGCAGAAACTATTCAACACCTAGACTCTGGCAGAGGAAAATACTATGATGTCAGATGTTCTGGTGCTGAGGCAGCTTCTATGCATCCCGAAAAGCATAGACGTGGACGTTTTAGGGCATCCCGGAAAGCATCATCAGCGACCAAGACCCCCGCTTTACGGAAAAGTTTTAGATGCAGGTGTTCAAGATCCTTGGATCGGACCTACATTTCTCGACTAGATTCTACCCGTAGATGGACGGATAGACAGAGCGGGTCAACTCCTTACTCGAGGAGTACTTGCGGTACTTTGTGAGTGCCAACCAGCGGGATTGGGTGCATCACTTGGACATCGGTCAGTTCTGCTACAATCTCCAAATGAGCGAGTCGTCTCACAATAGCCCATTCGAGATGGTAATGGGTCAACAATCGCTCGTCCCGCACACCCTGAGTATGGGGACATCGGGCAAGAGCCCCGCGGTCCACTAGTTTGCCTCTGACTTCAGGGAGAAGGCGGATATTGCTAAAGCATTTCTGGAAAAAGTCACATACAAGATAAAGAAATGGGCCGACGCCAAGCAAAGACCTGTTGAGTACAAGGAAGGGGACTTGGTGATGGTCAAGCTTCAATCGCAGCAGTTCAAGGTGTTCTGCAAGGTGCACAAGGGACTGATTCACAAATATGAAGGCCCCTTCCCCGTCTTTAAGAAGGTAGGCAAAGTTGCCTACAAGCTCGAGATCCCTGTCAAGCTGAAGATCCACCCCGTCTTCCATGCAAGCTGCCTCAAGCCTTATCATGCAGACTTGGATGTCACGCCCCGATCTCCCGCAGGCAAATCGGCCGTTCCCGCTAGGCGGGAATCACCCTCGCCAGCGCTCCCGCGGAACGATCGCTTAACCTATCCGGGCGTGATGCCGCACGAGCGTGATCCACGCCCGTGCAAGGCCATGGTTCATTGGCTGGCGGCAAGAGTTCTAAGCCACAGAGTCGCACAGATTGTCCGAGTGCAGCGGAGTTTAGGAACGCATAGCGATCGGTAACAGGTTCACTGAGTCGACAATAGTAGCGGAAGCATTGAAACACAAGTTGAAGTAAAGCAAGCTCTTTTATTGATATAAACTTGTGTTACAGGCGGCGTATAGCCGAGATTACAAGCCTCTCTCTCTGAAACAGTAAAAGTGTGCCAAATGGCTACAACTGTGGAATGATTGTACAGGCGATGTTCAGGCGATGTTCACAACTTATGTCTTGTATATGTGCTTCAGTCCCGGACGCACCGTTGCAAGGCTTCAGAGGGAACTCCTGGCCTTAGCACGCACGTTGGAGGCATCCGCACCGAACGAGGTTCTCCCGCACCCTGCAAGCAAACTGGTGGATTATCAGTATATTGAATGCACTGGTGGGGAAGCTACTCGCCCGCTCGACAAATCCAAACACGTAATACAGGTTCCGTGCACAACTATTAAGTTGTCTTTCTAGTTGCCTTAGGATCAGTTTCATGCAGATATTGAATAGCCTAACGTGTCGGGCAGTGCGCCGTACGATGTTAGAGGAAATACGGCGAGACTTACCAACTTACCATCTCCTTCCCTGTCCAAGGCAAACATTGAGGCAAATAGTATAAATTCGAGCAGAGGCATGTATAGACATTCAGGAGGCAAGCATATGCAAACAGGAGGGTCGTTTTAACATGATCGTTCAGGTGTTTAGTTGTTCTTGATGCGATGCAGTGACTCGCACGCGGATAGCCGCTAAGCGAGGATGACTTATCTATATGAACACGGTCGCTGGCAAAGCCATTATGGACGTAGCCGGGGACAAGGATAGCTTGCTACAAGAGTACACGATGAGCTGCAAGCTACCCAGTCCCGAACACGAAGACTACACACGAGCTCCATCCGGACCGGATCGGCCCCAGTGCCCCGGTGACCGTCCGTGGAACTTACCTCGGGTCCGAGTTGTCCGCGACATACAAGCATTGGGTCTTTCCAATTATCATGAGATACACGAGAACACGAGAACACGCGTGCACTAGAACAAGAGAACACGAGAACACGAGTGCACAGGAACACGAGTACACGAGTACACGGGATACTTGAATCATGATTCTGTACAGTGAATATCTTGTCTTGATGCATTCCCCTGGTTTGGGGCTGCCTGGTGACCTAACGATCCTGGATACTTGCAGGGTCAATCATACACGGAACGACTACTGAGTAGTCTCCCAGAGTTTGGATGAAAATACGGTAACTATCAAGCAGACAAGCATGCGTTTCTAGGAACATAAGCAGGCACGTTGCTCGGGCCCGAAGGTAGTCCGAGAGATGAAACCGTTAAGGGACTTAGCATGCGAGGGTCTGAATATAAGCAGTATTTCCTTTTCCATGTTCTAGCAAGCAATATGAGTTGGGATTATTCCCTTAGCTAGGTGCGTTGGATTTATTAGCATGCAGGGGGTGATTCACCTAGCGACTAGCATAAACATTCCAGATTTTATGTGTGCTGGCTAAGCAAAGACAAGTTCACCGTAGCCACCCACCTTAGCGATGATTCGCCTCGGTAGAGCGATACGTCTGAGCGAGCCTCTGAAAGTCCAAGCCAGATTCCTGTAGGGACAAGTCTGGATATCCTTTGCTTCTTGATCGAGGCAAAGCAGGTCGGGACAGCTGCACTATTGCCGATTGAGACGGCAGTCCGCTTGAGCGGAACGGGGTGTTACAGGACCCTTGGCGACGAGTTTCGAAGCGGCCCACAGCGACCATGATTACGTCGTTTGACAAAGAAGTGGACGTCATGCTTGACTCGAGGACCATTCGTCGATGAGGTCTTTCCCCATATGTGGAGTATCTCATCAAGTGAAAAGGAATACCTCACGATGAATACAGCTGGGAACGCGCTTACATGTTGCATTAGTTCGAGGACCAGATCCAAGCGTTCCTCAGCGGACGTGTGTGACGGAAACGTCAACACATTAGGTGGAAGAGAATGTCGCGTACCATATTTTGTGGGCCCACTATGATCCGAAAAGCTTCCAGAATTCTGTACATGGAGGAATAGAATTCAGCACATGGCAGAATATACTTTCCATTCTAGAGGCTTCCTTTTTAGTTATTTGACAATAATAATAATGTAAGAAATATTTTTAAGATATATAATAATTTCTAGCATATTTTCAAAATTAATCCTTAAAATATTCTCATTCGAGAAGGTTCATGTAAGCCCTTGAGGCAATATAAATAGGGGGAGACTCATTTACTCCTCACCACTGAAAACTTGTAAACTTTTACAATATCAATAAAGAAGTCTTCAAGTTTCCATCTTGCTCTACTGTTCTCTATTTTTCTTAGCGAGCTAGCTAAGTTCGTGGTCAGAAAGGCTTGCACGAGTCTTCGAGAAGGAAGTTTGTATGCCGCACGGATCAAAGTAAAAAAAATCACTAAGTCCATGACAACTTTCTCAAAAACTGCAAATGGCGTTACATTTGCTGCATTAATTTGCAATCAAACTATACTAAGAAACGTGATAAATTTTTAGGCAGGGCTAATATCTCTGAACCGTTGCGTGAAGTTTTAGGTTGTCGGTTCAATAATGAAGTTTACATTCTTCTCCAGGAGTTTATTTTGCAAAAAAAAAAATTCTAATGACTCACTTTCTTAGGGCTGTTAATAAGGGCACTACATAGTTTACTTAGGGCTAGCCCAGGATTGGGGCTAGCCCATTAATGAATGAAGTTTACTCATACTAGCCCAAAAGTTTACTCATACTAGCCCAAAAGTTTACTCATACTAGCCCAAACTTTAAACTCTCCTCCCAAACCCTCCAAACCTCCACCTGAGCCCTCCTCCCTCCTCCCTTTTTTGCCGGAGCCATCCTCCACCACTTTTTCCTCCTCCTCCTTGTCGATGGCTCCCAAAGCCTCGAAAGAATCAAGGTACAATTCTTCCTTCTTCTTGTTCTATTGCATTTAGAAAATTTTCCAAAAATTTTAAAATTTTCTATTGTATTTCAAAAAAATTCAGTGGTTATCTTTCCATTCTTAAAATGAGGACATACAAGTCCTGAATGTAGTTTAGGATGTAGTTTGGACATTTTTCTGGATGCTCGTACCCGATTTTAGGGTATACAATTTCGACATTCGTCGAATGTATCGAGCATAATCATGCGGGACTGTAGAAATTTCTATAGTCCTATATACATTGAGGACTGTAAAAATTTCTACAGTCCTATATGTATAAAAGACTGTAGAAATTTTAACAGTCCTGATAATTAGGACTGTGGAAATTTCTGCAGTCTTGTATACATATAGGACTGTAGAAATTTCTACAGTCCTGAATGTTAAATTAATTTAGGATGTTAAAATAATTTTTTTTGTCTTATAGTCACGACCCTCGGAAGGGCACTGAGGATGAAGATATCATAAGAAGATGGCCTACTGCGTCGATGCATAAGGAACGCAATGTTCAATGTACTATTGAACCAGCTCTCACTATCCTCGACCCCGAGGCGCGCCCTGAAGTTAGGAAACGTCGACTGACAAAGAAGACTGTCACTCGTTCGAAGAGACGTGCTCCTCCTAGTACTTCTAGTTCTTCTTCCTCCTCCGATGAGGACATACCAAATGTCCAAAATCGACCAACTGATGGTTCAGGACCTTCTCAGCGTGCAGATAGTCCTGTCGAGACTCTCCCACAAACCCTTAAAAATTAGGCTACTGATGGTTCAGGACCTTCTCAGCAGCCAGATAGTTCAGTCAAGACTCGTCCAAACGGTTGCTCTATGTTGCCGTCGATCGAGAACCATATTGCATACCAAATATGGAACAATCCGGTAAGTACATTACGTTATGATAATTTTATATATAGTTGTAAGTTCTAAGTTTATCCAATTATTTATAGATAAGTATATTTTATATATAGGTATAAGTTCATCAAATTGTTTACTTTTCAGGAGAGTTCCCGTATGTTAACGGTGATCAACCAAGGCAAAAAATGTAATACATGGAGGTTTAAATTATTGGAAAATGATGTGAAGGCTAAAATCATCCCCACCGGTTTACAATATTTGGGTAACTACTCATATACGACGGTGGATAATGCACTGATATCAGCATTTGTAGAACGATGGCATCCAGAAACTAACACTTTCCATCTACCAAACAGGGAGTTGACGATTACCCTTGATGAAGTCCATCATATATTGGGACTTAGGATTGATGGTCGAGTCATGATGAATCATACTTTTGACGAATCAAGCATCAACTTTTACGACCATATCGTGGATTATGTATCAGGGTATCTGGGATTTGATGCCACTAATTTTACCATCCTTCGAGAATTCAAGAAGTCGTACGGACTTTCTTTAAAATATTTGGAGAAGATATTCGCTGATCCGGACCCCGAAGTGGATAATAGCGATAATGTGGCCCGTGGATATATGCAGTTCATCTTAGGGGCTGTCGGCATTACAGATAAGTCTGGAACGTCCATACATGCCAAATATCTCCTGAATTTGGACGACATAGACACGGTAGAACAAATATCTTGGGAAAACGGTATACTAGCATACCTTTACCGTGAGCTTGGTGCGGCATCCTGCGTTGGTTCAAAGACAATATCCGGATGCCAAACTCTACTCCATGTATAGATATATCTTTGTCAACTTGTATACATAATTAAAAAAATTATTGTTAATTTTTGGACTAATGTTTTTTTTAACTTGGTTACGTGAAGGCATGGATATACGAGCACTTTCTAACCCTGAAGTGGGCTAAACTTAACCGAGGGTATGACAAGCATCTTCCTAGAATGTGCAGATGGAAGCCAACTAAGAAAGATGCCAAACGTCCACACACATTGGCCACCCTACGGAATACACTCGAAGATATGACGATAAAAGAGGTGAATTGAGACCTAATTTTTTAATATTTGGTAATAATTTACTAAATTATGTTATGCTAAATTTTATGCGTTGCAGATTATTTGGGATCCATATCGTGATTTACGACAGACTAGTCGTCCATTGCAACCAGTCGCTTTATATCACGGTCTGATAAGTTGTCATAAAATTGAGGAGGCTTATATGCCTGATAGAGTGCTCTGTCAGTTTGGCTACATATAAACAGTCCCGAAGCGCACATTGAAAATGATAACTGCTCCGCGAGGTACAAAACCGCTAAACTATATTCCTGCGGCGTTCAACTGGGTCTCGGACTTCTTCACTGAGTGGCAACATCACGTTATTAGAAACCGAACGGCAAGCAGCAGTAAATATGACGAAATATAGCGACGACTACCTCGCCTACTACGCTGGTGTCGGACTACCTACGTTGTTCAAACGCGAAGGCGATATTGTGCGCGTACCATCAGATCTCCCCGCCAAATCTGTCTTGTATACTGCATTGGTCAAGATGGTGAGCTAGCTTCTTCACTTTCAGTTTGATATATGTAAATGTTTATAACCTAACAAAATTTTGAAATTCTCATGAATAGGCTAGGAAAGTAAAAAAGTTGGAAAGAAGCCTCGTAAGTTGCCAGGGTACGAATTATATGAAAATCAATGACGAGCTACAACAAATCGACAACGCTGAAGATTTTTCTTTCTTGAAAAATAGAGAGCAACGTACAAAGAAGCGGCATGAAGTTTAGGCCATGTTTCAAGACTTGTAAAACTTTACTACAATTTGTGTTTTAAGACATGTAAAACTTTTAAGTTTGAAAACTTTGAGTGGTTATGTTTTGTTGAAATATTTTGATTGGTTATGTTTTAAGTTTGCTACAATATGCTATAATTTGCTACAATTTGTGTTTTAAGTTTGCTAGATACAGTTGTTAAATGTGCAGAGGCGGTGGCTAAAAACTTGGACTGTCAAATTCTGGACAATCCTGAAAGCTATCAGGACTGTGAAAATTTTGACAGTCCTAGTTTTATATAAAATTTTCAGTGACAGTGGGTTCAAATTAGGACTGTCAAAATTTTGACAATCCTCATAGCTTGTAGGCATGTCAAAATCCTGACAGTCCTAGTTTTATATAAAATTTTCAATGGGTTAGATTTAGGACTGTCAAAATTTTGACAGTCCACATAGCTTGTGGGACTGTCAAAATCTTGACAGTCCTAGTTTTATATATAAATGTGCAGACAGTGGGTTAAAATTAGGACTGTCAAAATTTTGACAGTCCTCATAGCTTGTAGGACTGTCAAAATCCTGACAGTCCTAGTTTTATATAAAATTTTCAGTGGATTAAAATTAGGACTGTCAGAATTTTGACAGTCCTTATAGCTTGTGGAACTGTCAAAATTCTGACAGTCTTAGTTTTACATATAAATGTGCAGACAATGGGTTAAAATTAGGACTGTTAAAATTTTGACAGTCCTCATAGCTTATAGGACTGTCAAAATCCTGACAGTCCTAGTTTTATATAAAATTTTCAGTGGATTAAAATTAGGACTGTCAGAATTTTGACAGTCCTCATAGCTTGTGGGACTGTCAAAATCCTGACAGTCCTAGTTTTATATAAAAAATTTAGTGGGTTAAAATTAGGACTGTCATAATTTTGACAGTCATAGTTTTATATATATCACAGTGGGTTAAAACTAGGACTGTCAAATTTTGACAGTCCAGTTTGCTTGTGGGACTGTCCAGATTTTGACAGTCCTAGTTTTATGCATATTTTGACTCATTGCACAACATACAGTTCAATATACAGTTCTAGTTTTATTTTTTTTATTGCACAACATATAGTTCAACATACATGGCTCAATGCACAACATACAGTTCAACATACAGTTCAACATACATGGCTTATTGCACAATATTCAGTATAAGATGTATCAATCGATTAGAATATTAAAGTAGTCCTTCGGCAAGATTTTTGGATCCTCCATCTTCATCATCTTCTTATAGCCAGCAATTGCATCCGTGTAGGATGTCGTCCATGCGATCGCTTCCTCTGGTGCGTGTTTATACCAAATAATA